>JAFVLL020022448.1:143071-172472 GCA_021397915.2 Tor tambroides
GCGCATATATATATATATATGTGTGTGTGTGTGTGTGTGTGTGTGTGTGTGTGTGTTTTAATATTATTTTAGATATTTATAAACATTTTATATACTTTTAGCAATTATTATTATTATATTATTTGATATGAATAATTGCACAAAAAAAAGTGACACGCGAGTATGAATACATTAAAACTGTGAATTTATTCAAATGGTCCTATTGAGTGAATCAGTTCAGAGCTCTGAGATATATTTTTTGAAAATCGTTTGAAATTTTCTTCTAAAGTGAGCATTTTTCTTTTGCTCCTATGTTTACGTTCAGTTATTTCACTTTAATGGCAATGAAAAGAACCTATTCACTGTCACTGAAGTGAAATTACTGAACCTACACACACATATAAATTTATATATAAAATATACAAGTATGTGTGCATCAAAATGATTACAATTATATCAGCTAGCCCTAGCAAAGATCACTTGGCTCTAAAATCAGTGGAAATGAGCCCCTTTTCTAAGTTTGCAGATTCCTCGTCACCAGAACCATCACCATTTCACTAGAAAAGGCACCGCAGATCCACACACGCACACAAACCAGCAGGCACACTGCAGTTCAATGGGAAACCGTAGCCATGCACTCTCAGATGGAGGGTAAAGATGAGGACAGCACTCAGGCCAGACGGTCCTCTCTCTCTCTGTACACACAGTCCCCCCTTTGTGTGTCCTCGACTGGACAGAATAAATAAAGGGGCCGGAACACAAGAGCGGCTCAAAGTGTCTGTATAAACCACAACACTGAGTGCTACTCAATACCCGACCCGCTTCAGTCTTTAGGTTACAGTGCTGAAGTGGAGATCTATAGCTGAGATTTCACCACCACTGTCCTCACTGATCGTACACTGCACAGAGAGATAGAAGTTGGGAAAACTATTCTACTAATTGGACTAACTGGAAACTGGGTTTAGTAAACACAATCAAACATGTTTACAAAAAAGGAAGCAGCAGCTATGAAAAAAAATCAACTGAAGTAATAGTTCAGCCATAAATGAAAAAGTTATTTAAAGTCATAGTTAACAACTAAAGGAAGTTAAACAAAAGCACTGACTTCATTCTCAGTCTTTTTTCTCCCGAAAAGCCATTAGGTCCTAAAACAGAGCAAGAGTCATTTAGACCACTTTCACTGTGCCTTTTTTGCCCCTTATGGAGTTTTACAGTCCCAGTAAGCTTATTATTTGCTAGATAACTTCCACAAAAGAAAGTCATACAGGTTTTTAACACTACAGGTCTGTGTAAATGATGACAAAACATTCATTTTTAGGGGAAATATTTCTAAGAAGAAATGCAAAAAACTGTGTGCCAGTGAAGAACTTTAGATGTTGCGCAGAAACGCAAGGAAACAACTTCCTTGTGATAAACTTGCCACTGACAATTACATTTTAACGATGTAATAATGCTCCCCAAGAGAGAGGTTTACAGTTTGTTGAGTACTGACTGGAAAAATGCATTAAAAACAGTGTTAAAGCAACTCACAAAACAGAACTGAGTAAAAGAAACAGAATTTAAAAACCTAGACATACAAGTAATATTATGCTGTTTTTGAGGCCTATCGGCAAACAGACTGCATCCAAAAGTGTTTCTCATTCTGTATAAAATCGGCTGGATTATGCAAGAAAAGCTCCAATGTAATTTAAGCGTTTGCCAACGACAATCTGTGGATTAAAATGCATGAGTTTCCAGAAGCCATGCAATCCAGATTAGCCTCAGGCAGAGCATAAACAGCAGTTCAGCTCCAGAATCAAAAAAATCTGGGAGTGGGGGGGGGGCAAGGGGTGGTCTCCAAAATTAAAAAAGCAGAAAAACTATATTTGATTTCACAAAAAGCAGTCAAGCATCTCATGCAAGATGCCAGAGTCAATCAAAAGGAACTGCACTTCACAGCAACACATTCGAGGGGAGGGGCCAAAAAAGTTCAAACAAGCTAGAAAAAAAAAAAAAAAAAACAGTACAATTTATTACTAAAAAAAGAGTTCTAAAAATAGCAGGAACTGTATGATTCATATGAGTTGTGTTTAATGAAAATATAAATTTTAGTATTGAAATAATATGTAAAATGTCATTTGTAAAAATAAAATGCAAATATTTTATTCTGAACGAAAGTGCTATCATTTGTAATTAATTTTATTAATTAAAGAAACGTCATTTGTAAAATGTAATTCTATATTTATTCTAATGTTTTAATGACGACACATTTTAATACTGATAAAAAAAAAAGAAGTAATTTCTAAAATATATAAAACATGCAGTACTTTATAGCCATTTTTAGCAATAACTGTACTGTGTTTTAAAATAAAAAACAGCCCCAAAAAGGGAGGCGGAGCATCAGCTCAGACACAGGCTGGCACCTGCCTTTATATGGGCGTGGGCGGAGCTGAATGGAGCATGAGGAGGGGTGTAAGGGGAGGTGGGGGCGGGTCTACAGGTCTGCGGCGGGCAGGTGGCTGCAGCCCTGCGAGATTTTGGAGAGCACGCGGGCCAGCGCCCTGTTCTCTGCCTGCAAACGCTCGTTATACTGACGCAGAGACTGCACCTGCTTTACCTGAGGAAGATTCTACGAGAGACAGAAATACAGACAGAGAAAGAGAAAGAACCATAGAGAAGATGGTAGACATCAGACAAAAATAAAAGGAATGATGTAATAACGTAAAGTATTAAAGTGAACGATAGATCACTGAAGGAAGAAAAAAATGGGATCACAAAAATAATTCAAAGAAATTGAAAAGGAAAAAACAGAAACAAACACCTATAAATGGAAATATTCAACAGACTTCTACTTTTCAGGGAGTTGAGTTTGACTGGGGGCTTCAGTACAATTCTAAGTGGACATTAAGATGGTTTAAAATTACATAAAATTAAAAATTGAAAAGCTTGAAAAGCTAAAACAGCTGAGCTAAAAATCAAGAGGGTCATATGATGCGATTTCAAGTTTTCCTTTCTCTTTGGAGTGTTACAAGCTGTTTGTGCATAGATAAGATCCCTGAAGTTGCAAAGACTAAAGTCTCAAAACAAAAGAGATATTCTTTATAAAAGTTAAGATTCTGCCACGCCCCCCTAAAACAGCTCGTTCAAAAACACGCCCCCACATGTCTACGTCACGATGTGGGGAGATTTTCATAACACCGCCCAAACGCATACGCAATGAAAGAAAGCGGAACTATTCTCACTGTAGTGTTGTTGCTGCCGCCGGCGCCATGTCCTGGAGACGCTGTTTCATTGTGAAAGCGAAACTACTTTCTTTGGGCTTCCAAAAGAGGACACAACTAGAAATCAGTGGTTAAGTTGTATTTACAACACTGTTCCAGAACAGTACAACGCAAATATTCGAGTGTGTGCAGCACATTTTACGGAGGACTATTTCCTGAACTTGGAAGCTACAATGCTGGCTCGCTCAAAGGCTGTTTCTATAAAGTGGGGTAATTCCAACTTTGCAAAGACAGTCTGATGCTTCTGACTCACAGCCTGTAAGTACATTTCTGCCACTGATGATTCAAACGCGAGTTTTGAGCAGTGTAGTGCTTGTTTGGCGTTTCTCCAATCACAAATGCAGACATGGTAATGTTTACGTGACACGTAAAAAGACAGTATAAGTCATTCTAATCAGTAATTATGTCCCCACTGGATGCAACAAATGCCTCGTTTGTAATGGGTTTTATTGTTTTTGTGTGGTCGTGCCGAGAAATGCCATCACAATACGGTGAGGGGCGTAACATTTCCGTCTCACGCTTGAGGTATTCGGCCACTCACAATGCACTGGATTGCCGGCCAATCAGAGAACGCCTCGCTTCTCAGAACGATGAGCTTTGTAAAAATCGACGCGTTTCAAAAAGGCGGGGCTTAGAGGAGCAACAATAATGTACAGTATGTGGAAAATAATGTGTTTTTTGAACTTTAAACCACATCAACACATTGCATTACACCAAATACACAAAATAATGTTCTTTTTAGCAATATCATATGACCCCTTTAATATTTGTTCCCTTAAAAGCCATTTTTATTTTTTAGAACTGGGTTCCTCGTGGTTTTGGAAAACCTGGATATATGAGGGAATTTTACAAGTGTGATTTCTAGACCTGAATAGACATTTCTAAAATGTCTTGATATATATATATATATATTTTAATAAATATACTTTTTGTAGTTATTTCAAGCTCTAAGATTTTTAATCAGGTAGAAATTGCTATGTGTGAGTAAAAAATAACGATAATAAAAAAACCTATAACCACAAATAACTAGCAATTTCATTGGCAATTTAAAAAAACAGTAACTCTGAATAACATTAGTTATGGAAAGTTTTGGAATTATGGAATTTTAACATATTACCACTAGTTTCTGTAAATATATATATATTTTTTTTAAACAAGCAGCTTTGTCATTATAAAAAAATAACCAAAACAGGAGCCCTTGGAGTAAAACAGGTTTTGAACCACTGCTAGACTATCCAAAGAAAATAAATAAATAAAAAATAAATGTAAAAATAAATAAAATTAAATGCACAGCTAAGTTATACAAATGTATACATAGAAATGAGGACATCCTCAGATGTCATCAAATTTTTGCCAGATGTAGCTCAATTCTGTGGACATATTGTCCTCAATGTATAGTTTCATGTATAGAACCACATGCACACAAATACACTCTTAAGAAATGGGGTGAATTCAGTGGTGAACACCATAATACTGAACAAAGAAATCACTCATATCACAGAAAGATTAAAACACGCAAACCAAAGGCTAGAGAAAACGTCTTACATATCTTCAAAACAAATGAAATCCTGCTACCATTCCACACACACACACACAGTATTTACACATGTATATCACACATTAGAAAAAGAGCCAACTGGTCTTAGAATATTCATGTTAGAAAAGAGATTTGAAAGAACGTACAATATAACAATATGGCTGAAGCAGGTAAACCTGGCTTTATCACGCTCACTATGAAGCAGATATAATATAATGAACAACAACAAAAAAACTTCTCACACAGTCTCATATACGAGCCTTAATGACCAAACAAAACAAAGGGGGGGGGGGAAATCAAAGTTTTGTAGCTTTTAGTCCATGTCTGTTATAATTGAAGTAATCTATATGCTTAGCATACTTAACACATTTCTACAAAAATGGGCCAAAGTTCGCTTAAACATGCAAAGTTTGACTAGAGGAATTTTTCATTTTTGATTTTACTTATGTTTATAATGGTGATATACACAACACACACTTCAAAAACACAAAGAAAAAGAAGTACCTTCAGTTCCTCCTCCATCTCAGAGATCTTCCTTTCTAAAGCTCTTCTTTCCTGCAGACACACACACATAGACAAGTTAGCGCACATGCCCATAAAACACACAAACAACTGCATGATTCACCACCACTGCAAACAAAGAAAGATGCGCACACAGAATCACAGATGCATCAGGTGAATGAATGTCAAAACAGAGAGAGAAGTGAACAAAGTGAAGGGAACCACACACTGCTTAGTGAAGCAGATCAAGAGCTAGAAATATAGTCTGGTTTATTCATGCTCACACCTGGTTTGAGCACATTAAGTTACTTAACGGTATAGTGTAATTAAAGTAGTAATAATTATTTTTAAAAATTTAAATAATATATTCATAATTGTATTTTATTAGTAAAAAAATATATAATACAATGTAAATCATACAAATAAAATAATGTGTGTGTGTTTCTGCAAAAAATTTTTTTTTTTTTAACTATTTAAAATTAGTATTACAAAAAAAAGCATGTGTACCACATTTCAACAACAAACTAAATTAGTGCATAATTTAAGGAATAATGTAAAAAACATAAATTACGTTAAATACTGTAAATGGATGTAACAGGAACCAAATAGCAAATACAAGTTTTGGAATGATTTTCACACAAAGATGTTCCACACACATGCAGATATGATGTTTGAAAGAGAAACCACACCATACTCTATATCTCACATGATACATTATTCTTTTCAAGTCTGGAAAGGTGTGCCGCTTTAGTGATTTAAAGAAAAAGAGTGAAAGAGGGATTGTGATTGGCTGATGGGTTTTGGTTCCAATCCCTTGGGCCGTGAGAGGCATGTGATTCAGCCACTAGCAGAGCTGTAAAAATGTTTAATTCAGGTTAAACGTTACCCAAAGCACCCAGCTGAGCCTGAGACCAGCCTGCAACCTTCAGACATAAACCAGTGCGGAACAGTTACAAACCGTTTGGCCGATGGAGACTAGAATTCAGCATTTATCTGGATCAGATTGTAAATCTCCAAAAGCTCAGCATTTGAGTTGAGATGTGCTGATATGGGGCTTTATCTATAAAGGATCCTTTATGGATTCAATGCCCCATCATTGCATTAGTGTGAAGTACACCTGCTCATCCACTGCTATGGAACATTAACTTGGATGGGGAACGATGATTCGATATATTAAAAGTCAACACAAATGTGTCATGAGGCAACAAATTCAAGTAACAGTTGTTTTTACCCTTTTCTCCATCTCCAGCTGTGACCGATCAGCAAAGCGCTCCTGCCTCTGTAACACAAACAACACAATGGATGACTTTTCTTTTAATGGTTATTATTCATTTTCAATCATTTCAAAGAAACTGCAATCAAAAAAGCTTCTAGCCTATTCTATTCTTTCTTTTTCTGGCCTGGAATCATATTGGTTGGATTTATTTGGATTAATTCAGATTAACTTATTTATTTGATTGAATAACTCTAGCCATTTCTATTCTTTCTTTTCCCAGTCTGAACTTAAACTCCCATTTCCAGGTTTTCCATGACCAATGCAACAAATCACTGTGACTATTGAAATGACATTATTTTAACAATTTTGGGGGGGGGGGGTCCTACAAAACTGTTTTTTAGGTGATCAAAGAAAAAATTTTTACATTTTTTTATTATTATTTTAATTTAATTTTTTTTTTATTTTATTTTATTTTTTTTTTCTGGAAATCATATTTGAAAATTCACTCATATTTCTAGGTTTTTCAGGAGAGTGGCAACCCTGTCTGATCCAACAAAGCAATGAGAGTAAGACAATTATCACAATTAATTCAGATTAATTTATTTAATTGAATGATTCTAGTAATTTCTATTCTTTTGAATCTAAATTCTCATTTTAAGATATTTCCAAGTTTTCCATGACAGATACAACAACACACTGTGACAGTATTAAAATTACATTATAAATGTTTTTAGTCAAACAAAAAAATTACAACGATATTTCATTGACTAGAAATCATACTTAAATATTCACTCATATTTGTAGGTTTTCCACGACAGTGGCAACCGTGTCTGATGCAGCAAAGGAGCATTAGAGTATTATCATTATCATGATTAATTTTAATGTTAAAGAATGAAGTGTTGGTGTTTTTTTCCACAATCATTATTAAAATAAAATAAAAATACTGGTGCCTCTTTGAGTGCAGATGACATAGGTCAAACTTTCAAAACAAAACAATATAAAACAAAATAAAATATCGGCGTCTCTGAGTGCAGATGATATAGGCAAACTCTCCGTCATTTCATAAGAAGTCTCTCCCAAAATGAATTCTGGACAGGATCTCACCTGTGTGGCTTTCTCCAGCTGCAGTTTCAGGTCTGCCAGCTCCAGTTCTGTATCTCGTAACTGAGCTTTCAACTTCTCATTTTCAGCTAAAATCTGCTCATAAAGCTGCAAGCGGAAAGAGCATGTTGGGTAAACACTCAACCGCTAAAGAAGCCATTATTTAACCAGGCGTAATCATACAGTAGAAGTTTATACCTTCTTATAATCAGTGGTGTCGTCTCTTTCAAAGCGAGAGTATGGCCGTCGGCTCTCCCCAATGCCACGGCTACTCAAAGACTCATAACGGTCGAGGGAGGAAGTGCTAGTAGAGACAGGGTCATTCCTGAGGGAGAAAAATGAGGGTTACTTATATTATCCTTCTGTGTTCTCAGCTCATCTTAAGTGACCTGGTGTTTTTTGGGATATATACCTGGATAGTCTGTCGCTCTGTGGATGTGAAAAGAGAGAGAGGAAGTTATTACAAAGTCCGTACCTTCTGTTAATCAATCACATGCTCATAATGCATTTAGTGTGTCTGTTTGTCTAGTGTCTAGACTACCAGAGCGTCTAGAATGCAGATTATCAATTAGTCTGGGATGGATTGTGACGCTCTCTCTCATTCCTGGCTCTGATGGCCTGCTTAATGCTGCTATTTAATGAGAGTCTGCACGGATCGGCAATCTATCATTTACCGCTCTACAGTAAAGGACATGTTTGAAGACATCTGGGTGTAAATCCATTTGATTTCATTTGATCGTTTTTTTCTTTCTTTCTCTGAGCTCTGAGACCTCTCAGCCCTGCTGGGCTTTTCTTCATGAATTCCTGAACAGAAGCCAAGACTTCTGGGTCTGATCTTATTCCCCAGCTGCTCAGAGCACACACAGGGTATTGGAATGAGTTTGGAATGGCATACTAACTACTATTTTTGGAAGTTAGTAGTATGCAGTATGCATACTGTGCACAACATAATATTGCATATGCATGGGACTGTTACCATTTGACAAAATGTGCAGTATTCCACCACAGCACATGATGTGAGACACAATATCCCATAAGGCAATCAAACTTGATATGTGTGGCAAATGAACCTGAGTAAGACTAGTTCTTTTACCTTAAAAAAAAAGTCTAATTTTAATCTTTCCAGTCCTATGTAATTACAGGTTTAAAAAACTTTTTCAAAATCATTTTATAGAGATATATACGCATGCTCGTAGTTTCATTTTTTTTATATATATATATTTTATGGTTCTTTATCTAAAAAATGCAGTCAAATAGTATTCCATTCTAAACATAACCAAAATCTTCCCTCATCTGTTCTCATTGCTAGCTATAGGGCCGGGAGCCAGTATGAAGCCTCAGTACTGAGAATAAAACTGGAGCTCAGAGCCTGGGCTGTGAGCAGCTCTCAGGCAACGACCCATGTGACAGCGCAGCCCATTTCCTTTAGCTGATTGCCCTGGAAGCACACTGAAGCACTTAGAACTTCCTTTTCAATACAGAACAGCACACAAAAAGGAAATGTGTGCTATTAAGCTAACAAAAAAACAGCTGTCTCGTAAAGAACCCACAGACCCCATTAGATTTTCTTTCATATTGCGGCCCGCTGAACACTTGAACACTCATTTGGAACCATCCAACCAAAAACTGATTTTTAGCTCTATTCGGCAATATCTGAGCTAAATTTAAACGTGGATGACATTCAGTAACAAGCGCACTTGAAAAAGTGTTGTAATAGGAGGTTGTAATGTTTTTCTTCCATAAGCGTAAAACATTTCCTGTTCTTCTTCCACTGACCCAAGAGTCAACAACAAAGCTTTTATCCCTTGACATTCCTGACTCAAATAAATTGTCGCTTTTGAACCCCTCATTCCCGGTTTTCCGCCCAACTGCGTGTGATCTGTTTCCAGGATCATGTTGATGCAGGATATTTATCTTATCCTCACTGGACTCACAATATCACCCTGGTCACACCAATACTAACAGTTTAAGTACACACTGAGCACGGCTCATGTGACTAGCCACGTAGTTTCTTTTAATCGCTGGAAGCGTGACTTCTGCAGCCAGGAACTGAACTCTTAACTATTCCTGTAATAGGTGACAGTCGGCGGGCTGTGAATCAGGCCGACTTTCATTTTTAAGATGACTAATGCAGCTGGGACAATTCCAGGAAGTTGAAGAGGGAGGACAGGGTCAGCAGACACAGTAATGTGAGTGAATTGTTTGTCCTGCCAAACATGAAGGAAAGTCACTCTGTTCTTTGACTATACAAGGTGAAAGACAAAACAATAAGCAGCTGATTTTTTTTAACTTGGCGTTTGTCTAAATAATAGTAGATGCATTGTAAGTGAGATGATGTTCACCTGAGGCTCTCCTTTAATGCTGCCTTCTTCTGAGTCTGATGGCTGCTCTGGCTCATTCTCGTCGCTCTGTAACATAGAAATGCATTTCAAGTTCAAAAATTTCAAAAATGAAGTCGCCAATCAACAAATGCAGATAAATGCTTTGGCATTAAAATAAAATTGAGTTAATGACCAGCTGGCAGGTAACTTTTCTTCCTGGACAGCTGCAATTGCCTAATCAGAAGCAATCTGGAGAGGCATGCAATAATCGGAAATATTTATATATTTATAATCATCATGGATGGGGACAAATTGGAGCCTGATTGTAAAGCTTCCATGATGTCTTTTGTATCAGAGTGAGTTTATGTGAGCGTGCAAAAGTTTCTTACATCCTGGGTCCAGAAGGACACTCCAGTCGAGCGTCTTTTCTCTCGAGGTCGTCTGCGGTCGCGTATAGAGCGTGGCTGAGATTTGTCTTCAGCGTCCTTGTCCTCCTCTTTTTCTTTTCTATCAGAATCTGGTCAGAAAGTAGACATATGGTTCTTTGAGTACACAACTGATTATTATGAAAATACACAAACCATTAGCAAAAACCAGTTTTATTTATGGGAAGGATATAACTCCAGGACTCTGCTAGAAATTCTGGCTGAGCTAATGGAATAAAATAAATGTTGGAAAATGAATTAACATTAAACAATAAAATAAATCTAACACCAGTATTCTGCAATAAAGTCTGTTTTATTAAGAAGAATGTAACATTCAAATACACTACCATTCAAAATTTGGGGTCAGTAAGAATTTTTTTTTTTTTTTTTTTTTCAAAGAAATTAATACTATTATTCTGCAAGGATGCAATAAATTGATCAAAAGTTACAGTAAAGACATTGAAAACATCTAACAAATGCAGTTCTTTTGAGCTTTCTATTCAAAGAATCCGGAAAAGAAAATATGTAAATATATATATAAAAAAAAAAATTAATAAAAACATAATACGGTTTCCAGAGAAATATTACCTAGCGCACCTGTTTTTAACTGTGATAAGAAATGTTTCTTGAAATCAGCATGTTACAATGAGAAAAAAAATTAAAAAATAATTCATTCAAAGACATTAGACCTCTTTTAAGACCTGCAAATTAATGTCCCTACAGAATAAATCCATAAAATCTAAAAATAAATCATGTATCTCAGATTATTTTACATTTAGTTATTTTTTGTTAATTATATAATAAATAAAAAGAAAACAAACAGAACAGAAAAAGAATAGAAAAGGCTAGTGTTAGAGGTTTTTTTTTTTTTTTAAGAGAACAAGTAGTTAGAAAACCAATAGAGTGAAAGACTTAAAGGGTCAAGTGTTTTTTTTAAATAAAAAAAGAAAACAAAGACAAAATTTTACTTAGACTCGAGCACAGATTTTAAAAAAATTATAAATAAAATCAAAAATACCAGTTATCAGCAAACATGCCCAGGATTATGCCAAGCATAAAAGACATTTTTCCAAAACAAAACAAAAAAACCTTACCGACTGCAACATTTTGAACGGTGGGGTACATAAGCCTTTAAGAAAACAGAATGTGTTTCTTTTTGTCAAGGGTTTCTACAAATCAACAATGGCAAAAATCCTCTTATTAATAAAGGTTAGCTACCACATGAATGCAAACTGAAGCTTGGCTTAGTCAGTCTGCAACCATACTACAGGAACTTCCTGTCTGTATGGCAGTTCCTGCAACGCCTCAAAGCCCTCATGTCTCTCATGTTCCTTCCTGTGCCATGTCACTCGACTCAGAGTGACCATACAGATATTGCATTTTGCACTGTGACCTTTTCATGTCAATGAAGTAAATTTACACTGGGGGGAAATTTTGTAAACTTTCATGTCACAAGAGAAACTTAACTTTCCAAAAACAAGCAAGTTCACGGTTTTGAATGCATAAAATGTATTCTTTTGTTTGGGTGAAACAGGTCCTGGACATTACTTCGTGAGATTGTGCGCCGTACCTCTCTCACTGTCGCGTGTGATGCGGCTGTAGGTCGAAGTGAGACCGGTCAGGCTGTTGGGCCGGTTCAGAGAGGAGGTGCTGTACAGAGATGAGGAGCTGCCAGATGAGGAGGAAGGCAGGGTTGAGGAGGCCGTGGTGGTTGAGGCCAAGGAGGTGCTCCTGTACTTCTGGAGGACAAAAAAAAAAAGAAACTCCTTTGACATAAAAGCTTAGATTGCCAGTTGGAATTCCAGAAACTGTGTTGTTCTCTGTGACTAGGAACACAAAGGAGTCCTCACTTCTTCAAAGCTGCGGTAGCGTGACCTGTAGTCATCCTCCTTGGTCTCTGTCTCTTTCTTCTCTTCCTGTTTCTCCTTGTCCTGTTTCTCCTTCTCTTCTTTCTCGTCTTCTCGAGGCCATGTGGGGCGACTGCGACCGATGGTCTTCTCTGCCTCCTGGAGATCAGTCAAGGTCACACCCTGGAAAAAAAAAAAGGGTCAAAATCTATATATACAAAAATATATCAATACCAAAATTTATTCAGACACCTTCAACATTCCTCATTACCACACTTAATCACTATAGTTTAAAAAATGGCAATAAAATATAAGAACTCAGAGTTAAACCGTGTCAGAACAAATTCATCTTGATAATCACAAATGAATTAGTTTTATGTATATATAAAATAATAACTGAAATACTTATTTTAATAATAAAATCTCAAGTAGAAAACTTTACATGTACACTGTAAACTGTCACAGAAGGCCATTTTCATTATACAACAGCTGTAAACTTCCCTCAATTGAAGACATTTCTCACTCTTCACATTCAGGCATTACCACATGATTATGCAATATATAATTTAAGTAAATATTCTATTATGGTGTTTTATGTTGAGCCCCTAGTCACAACCAATGAGGAAACATTGGCTTGTTTTTGAATGGGGAAAAACTCAAGCTTTCTCTCAGTTGTAAACAGTTATTTCTCCCATAAATCCCTGCCAGATCGCAGAGCTCAGGATGTAATAAATTCCGGGAAGCATATCCCAAAACAGAAGAAAGAACCAAGAAAATCTCAGAAAAAAAAAATCATTTGTAAACAGCACTGTGATTCTGTCTATTATTAGAGAGACTTCCTGCAGAGGCGTTTAGATGATTGTCTAGACTTGCCTGTGTGGACCTCCTGGACTGCCGTGCCTGTCTGGATCTGGCTTTCCTCTGAGACTCGGACTCTTCGTCACGCACAGGGGTGAGGTATGATCTACAGACACAACACAAAGAAACAAAATCCTCTCAGTTAAATGTCGTCACGCTGACAGCTGAAGCAACATGCACTTTTCTTGATGCTCTTCAGGGCAGCTTAATAAGAGTAAAAATAGGCTTTGGAGAATAAATAAGACAGTTCTTACTTTATTAGGAGCTGCAACAAAACATTATTTAAATTGAATTTAAATGTTGACACGTAGAATCTTAATAAAAGACAAAAAACTGCCTATTGAAGAAAACATCTTTTGTGTCTTCTGCTGCTCTTATCCTAATAACTCCACTGTCAAAGTGACAAAAATATATTTTACAATAAAAAGGAAAAATACAGCTGGTCAACTATCTCAATTCGGGTTGAAATTAAATTAATTTTAATAATAATAATGAAGAATTTGGCTATGACAATAAAAAAAAATGGGGTCATTATTTGCAAAGACTAAAATCTTTTTTATATATATATATATATATATATATATATATATATATATATATATATGCGCTGCTTATGAAGCGTGCTGTATGTGCAAAAACACTCTCAGCGAGTACCTGCGTCTCTCTCGTCCGTCAGAGCCCAGTACAGTTCCAGTAGTGGAGGTGGTAGTGGTGGTGGCTGCAGTGTTGATTGTGGGGATGACTGTGGCTGACTCTTTCTCCTTCTCCTTTTCCTTGTCCGTAATCTCTTCTGCCCAATACCTGTTACGCATCAACACAATTTACTAATTGAACCTACTCTGTTTAGTTTGGATGTTCAATTATCTGTGTGTGTTCATACCTGGACAGCAGGCTGCGGTGTCCGGTGGGTGAGGTAACAGAGGAGGTGGAGGTCGTGGTTGTGGAGGTGGAGGAAGAAGTGGAACTTAAAGCATCATCCTGCCTCCTTCCAAATGACCCGCTACAGAAACACAGACAACAATCAAGGGACAAAACCAAAGATAAGAGGAGAGAAAGATCGGTCTCATAAGAACAACAGGAGAAAACAGGAAAGAGTTCCCTCATTCTGAAAACCTGAGCAAGGTCCATAACGAACAAAGAAAAACAAAACAAAAAAACAAAACAAAACAAAGCAAAGCAAAGCCAAAATACACACCAAAACAAAAAAGCAAAGCAAAGCAAAGCAAAGCAAAAAAAAAAAAAAAAAAAAAAAAAACTACAAAAAGAAACAAACCTGAGCCAGGTCCATAATGCACAAAGCAAAACAAAAAAACAAAACAAAAAACAAAACAAAACAAAGCAAATATACACAAAACAAAAAACAAAGCAAAGCAAAGCAAAACAAACAAACAAAAAAAAAACCTACAAAAAGATACAAACCTGAGCCAGGTCCATAATGCACAAAAACAAAATTAATTAATTAATTAATTAATTAATTAATTAATATAAATAAACAAACACAAAATAAAATAAACAAATAAAAATTAGGGCTGGCCAATATAAATATAGAACATTGTCAGAAGTATTCTTATTTCATTTCAAGTGCTATTTACTTTATTTGCATCTTTGATTTTTATTTAATGTTTTTTCATCTGAGAAATTTTGAAATTAAAACAATACCCTGTATACTTTATATTTGGCAATATTTTATAGAATTTTTGACAACACTTTAGTATAGGGAGCAATTCTTACTATTAAGAAGTTGCTTATTAGCATGACTATTATTAACATATTGGCTCTTTATTACCATATTCTACATTCCTAATCTTACCCAATACCTAAACTTACCAACTACCTTACTAGCTATTAATAAGCAGAAAATTAGGAGTTTATTGAGGGAAAAGTCATAGTTAATAGTTTGTTAATAGCGAGAATTGGACCTTTAAATAAAGTGACCGAATTTTTTTCTTTCACTAAAGGTACATTTTGCTGCACTATCAAAATTGATATTAAAATTTTCAGTTTTGAGATTTCACAGGTACTGATGAGGCATCTCATCAACTTTGACGAAAACATTGTGAAATTTCAATATATCGCCCAGCACTATATTCAGTCCATTCTAATGTATAGTAAAACTATACACCCCACAAGCAAATAAATCTCCAGACAGCAAGAATGGCAAGAAGCTACTTGTGGGGAACACAAAGACACATGGAGGACATGGAGTGTATGCGTGTGCGTGTGTGTTTGCTGGGCGGTGCTCGGGCAGGTACCTGCGGTGAATGCTGTAAGACTGGTAGTAGGAGGAAGGCTGCTGCCAGGCTTTAGAGTTGTTAGGTTCCAGGCTGGAGGCAGAGGAGGATTTGGCGGGCAGGTCGCGAGTGCTAGACGTGCGGCCTAACGCTAGCGTGTGAGACGTACTGCCGTGTGGGTGTGGCGGGGTGAAAGAGGTGAGTTAGCAGGGGGCGGACAAACATGAACACACATAGACAAAATGTTACATATATGTCTGAAGCACTGACTCGCTTGTGGGGGGCTCGGTTTCTTATAAAGTCATATTTTGGGATATAAATAAATCAAATAACCATCAATAACTTCACTAGACATAAAAATAGAAACTACTTGTTATTTAGAAACCATAAGCATGTTTTATAATATAAAGATCAAACACTCCAGCATGCTTTTTGTGTTATCAGAGTACGAAACCAAACCAGGCGGCACAAGTGCAGTCATGCAAATTCATCGTTACACAATGACACACAAGCGCTCGGGTCATTTGAATGGTTTGAGGTGCTTTTATATTTTAGACCAGGGTTTTCAAACTAGGGAAAATTTGAGGAAATTTTACTAAATGTTCATCAAAGTTAGCATGTTAAGTCTATTTATAGGTATATTTAATAATTTAAGACATTTAATTAAAGTATTGTCACAATTTGCGAAAATATGACATTCATTATTCAGATTATTTTTTGTTCTATTGACAGCTCTATTATGAAACTGTATTAAAAAAAACAACAAAACAAAAAAACAACTCTGCATAGAGTTTTGACTTAATAATACGACTTGAACTTACTATCATTCAAAAGTTTGGGGTCGGTCAGAATTTTTTATGTTTTTGAAAGAAGTCTGTAATCCTCACCAAGACTACACTTATTTCAGTAAAAATACAGTACAACATTAATGTTGTGAAATATTGTTACATTTTAAAATAACTGTTTTCTATTTTTTTATATATTTTTACAACGTAATTAATGAGTTTTCAACATCATTTCTCCAGTCTTCAGTGTCACATGATCCTTCAGAAATCATTCTAATATGCTGATTTGGTACTCAGGTAACATAACTTATTATCAGCACCGAAGACATTTCTGTTTCTATATTTTTTGTGAAAACCATAATTTTTTTTCCAGAGTCCTTTGATGAATAGAACATTCAAAAGAACAGCATTTATTTGAAATAGAAATCTCTCATAACAATGTAAATGTCTTTACTGTCAGTTTTAATCAATTTAATGCATTCTTGCTAAATAAATATTAATAAAAAACCTTATTGACCCCTAAAACGATATGCAAGTAAAGACATACTCTAACATGTCTAACATCTAATATCATAATTGTTTTTGTAATATAATAATTGAATATATATATATATATATATATATATATATATATATATATATATATATATATATATATATATATATATATATATATATATATATATATATATGCAAGCATGAAAATATAGCTACCTCTGTTTTTTTTTGTTGTTTTTTTTAGTAATTTATATATATTTTTATTTTTTTATTTTTTTTTAATTCCTTGAAAGAGAATGATCAGGTTTGTGGCATCTTGCCATTGAAACATTTGAAAACCTGTTTTAGACAGGCACATGCATTTGGAAGATAACTAGCATGCTCAAAAGACCAACTAAAAGACCGTACAATGACAGGGAGCCAAGATTAACGCAATTCTACAGTTCTACTCAAGTTAGCTGTTAGTTAATGTATCTAACCTACAATAATGGAATGGTAATATTAAAACGGTTAAAATTACAATCAAAGCATCTCACGCAAACTCAAACCGATAGAAGCAGCTATAAAAACGCAAGATAAAGGCGCTCGAAGCATCACAGAGAGCAGCAGGAAACAGCGACTGACTTTTGCCCTTCTCTTTGAAAGTCCTAGCCAGTAAAACCAATTGTGTTACTAGAATAAAATCTAACCTGCGCTGATAGCTGGAGGTTCTGTTTTGTGAGGCGGTTCCGTCGCTGTTCTTCAGGTCTTCTTCCCAGCGTCTCCTGGTGTATGAGCCACTACGTACCAGACTAGCAGCCGAATCCCTGAGAACCACAAGCTACAAATAGTACCTCCGATTCCAGATGAATCACTCACACTAACTCAACTAACACTGTTCATAGTAGTTGGAGAAATACTAATAAAAGACATTTGAGAGTGTAGGGGACACCGTCTGACCATCTTCAGTAATATTCTTCTAACGTACATCATGAATGTGCTGCACAAGCCACAAAAACATGCTACACTTCAGCTTGTGATTCTCATTCTGCAACACAACATGGAGCAGCAGG
This sequence comes from Tor tambroides, assembly GCA_021397915.2. Classification (NCBI taxonomy): domain Eukaryota; kingdom Metazoa; phylum Chordata; class Actinopteri; order Cypriniformes; family Cyprinidae; genus Tor; species Tor tambroides. The sequence goes on from JAFVLL020022448.1 coordinate 160,683, forward strand.
AGGTGCTCTCACAAATTCGCAAATAAGCATGTGGCTGTTCTTTACCTGTTTTCCTTCTCGTCGATGTCTGATGTGCTAACGTGTCTCCTCGGGATGCTTGGTGCAACATACGCCAGGCGCGTCTTCTCCTTCTCCTGTGAAGAGGATATGTTGTTGTCGTTCAATTTGGAAACAAGTGTGTAAAATAAACTCAAGAATTGAATGCAAACAACTCTTCCTTCCAATTTAAAGGCTTACAATAATATTTCACCCCAAATTAAACACTAAATTCCAGCAGACCTTTTCCTTATCCTTATTGTCCAGTGAGGATGAGAGGCGAGGAGAAGAGGCCGAGCGCATCACCCCGGCTGTGTCTTTCTCTTTCTGTGCCTCTTTAGTTGTGCTGATTTCTGCCAGTGCTCCGTAACTGCCGGTTTTCCTTAGGCCCAGTCGCCATGATGCAGGAGACTCGTCCTTCCTCTCATCCTCTTTAGGAGACACCTTCCCTGCAGGTGTGCTCACCTGAGGAGGACAAACAACAAATACAGAAAGGGATGGGAATGGAAAACAAAAGTTTGTTAGTTTTGGGAGTACATCAAGACTGTTTTGTGCAATTTCCACTGTTTTAAGGAATTTCAACATCTGAAAAGCCCATATTCCAACCTTATAATATTTTGATCAAAGGAATATCTAGAGCACGCACTTGTGCAGTGATGGTATGTACTAGACCACAGAGAGAACACATTGTAAATCAACATTAGGGTTGTTCATGTGTGCGGGTGAGAGAACGGGGAATTTGGATCAGCCTGACAGGTAAAAGCAGGGCATAAATATAGGAGCAATGGTCTGTAGGGCTGGGCACCCTTTTGATATTTTCATTATTTTAAAAAGGTATATCTCAATATTTATGTGGTTTAATCTAATCACAAAATCCACTAGCTCAATCTTCAGGGAATGTAAAGGAAATAAATAAATAAATATTTTAAACTGCCAACAAAATATATATATAAATATATATATATATATATATATATATATATATATATATATATATATATATATATAAATATATATATATATATATATATATATATATATATATATATATAGTAAACATTCTTAAAATACACACAAAAGCATTTTAAGAAAATAAATAAAAATAAACAAAAAATGTACAAAAAATAAATAGAAATACTAAATAGTGGTAATAAAGTAAACAAATAAAATAGAAATATTTTAATACATTTAAAAATACAAAACTATTTTAGGTAACAATTCTTCCTATTAAGTAGTTGCTTATTAGCATGCATATTGCCAGCATATTGGCTGTTTATTAATATTTATAAAGCACATAATAATAGATAACAACTACCTTACTAATTATTAAAAAGCAGCAAATTAGGAGTTTATTGAGGCAAAAGTCATAGTTAATAGTTAGTAAATAGTGAGAATTGGTCCACAAACTAAAGTGTGACCATCTCTTATAAATAAAACTAACAAATAAAATATTTTAAAAATAAAAAAGCAATTTAAAAAAAATAAAGGTAACACTTTAGTATATGGACAAAATCTCACTATTAACTAGTTGCTTATTAGCATACCTATCATTAACATATTGGCTGTTTATTAGTACTTATAAAGCACATATTCTGCATGACCATATTCTACATCCCTAATCCTACACAATATCTAAACCTTAATGGCTTGTTAATAGCGAGAATTGGACCTTAAAAAAAAAGAAAAAAAAGTGTGACCAAAATAAATAAATAACTACTTCATAATAAATAATTACCTATTTTAATTAATCAATCAAAGGTTCAAAATTCAAAAACAAACTTCAAGGGAAACACATGGGGGCCATTTTGAACCGTTTAGTGGTTTTCATTGCCTCAGAAATGCAAACTTGTACTAGCGAACATACTGAACAACAACAGACGACAAAACCAAACATGCCCAATTTCAAATCACAATGTTAGTTTTTACTAACTCGTCAGCATCTTGGTGACCTGTTAGGGTTTAGAGTCAATAGTCAGTGAATTCACCTTTATCAAAGTGCACACAACACTGAAGTCACCCTGTCATACATAGTCCACCACATTCAGGTATAAAACTATAACACGTCATCACAGGCACAGCCGCGACTGACAGCGACAACACCATGCAGTGAGCCAGTGACAGGAAGAGGAAACGGTCTTGGATTAGGCAGTTATCTGATTGGTTAAGGACATGGTCATGTGGGGGAACATATAGGGCGGGCAGGAAGAAGGGGCGGGAATCACAATGCTGAACACACCGAGGCCTCACCATCGCTTTTTTGGGCACAAGTGAAATGCCAGTTTTGCGCAAGCCTTGACGCCACAACGCAGGACAGCCTGGCTCCCCCCCAGGCACAAGGGCAGTAATGTTATCAGACTAAAGCCATCCAAGACAACAGCAAAGATGAGCAGAGAGAGAAAAACAGATGATTGTGAAGAAAAAAAAGCAAGAAAAAGGAAGAAAGAACCCCTGAATGAAATAAATCAAAAAGCAGTGGCAAAAGAAACAGATACTTGATGCACGAGTGACAGAGAGAAAGCGACAGCAAAGAAAAAGATCAAATAAATGAAAGTCCAGTCACAGCATACAATGTTTCGAGAGCTCCTGCCATTACTTCAGTTCAAGATGCAATTAAAAAGCAGACTTTTATTGCAGCATTTGTCTTGGATAATTAAAAATAAACATTAATAAACAAATCTACAACATTTGACATATAACAACCAATGTGCATTTAAAAACAATTAAATTTGACTTTAATATATTTGTTAAAATGAATTAATATTAAACTAATAAAATTAATTACTAAAGCTGCTATTTTTATAATCCGACTAGCATTAAACGAAGCCAAGTTCAAATTATTAAAAAAATATTAAACTTGAATAATTAAAATTAACATTAAAAATTTTAGGATTATTTCAATCTACATTTATTTAAAAAAAATATTTAAAACCTCATCAATAACCCGACTGAATTACATTACAATAAATTTGGTTTATGGTGAAGTCAAATTTATTCTGTTCTGATAAAAGCCCGACATTGATGAAATTCCTTTGCTGTCCAGCAGAGGGCAGCAGGTACATGGTAAAGAGGCATGGAGGACATTTTCTCTCCTCTCAAGTAAAGTGCACAGTCCCAGAATACACTGCACACTGACAATCCTGAATAAGATGTAGATAAGCTGACTTTTTAACATTTTGCAACTGTGAAGCCATGTTACATTATGAATCTGCAACGCCTTCACTGTGTCGCCTTGAAGCTAAGACAATAACATTCATTCTGAAAAGCTGCAGATGCAACTTTCTTGCTTACTGATTCATGCTGGAATACATGCTATAAAGAATGAATGATATTGTCAAGGAGAAGTCTGGGTGGAGGGAAAGGTGGACAATACGTTCAAGGGGGGAATATGTACCTTTTTGGTAGGTGAGGTTGGGGTGGTCACCTGGTTGCTTGGGGTGGTTGGGGACGTGACGGTGATACTAGTAGGCACAGGTGTACTGTTGGAAATGCTCGATGGAACAGAAGACTTGGTCTTGTCTGAAAAAAGTAAACAAACAGTAAGTAAATGACCTTACAGATTACCACAAAGCTAGTATGTGACGGTCAAGGTTTCAAACAGGTACCTGCTTCGTTCTCAGACTCTGAGTCTTCCTCCTCCTCTTCCTCACTAGAGCAGCTAGACTCATCCTTCTTCCCCTCGCCCTCTTCTTCATCCACCTTCTCTGGCTCCAGAGTCTCAATTCGAGGGGCAGTCTTCTCTGGCTCCAGTAGAAGTGTTTCTTTACTAAAGCACAGATGCACAATTCAGTTAGGTCTTCAAAAGCAGATCGGTTTGGCCATTTAAAACGGATTAAAGGGATAGTTCACCTAGAAATTAAAATTACTCACCCTCATGTCGTTACAAACCCGTAAGACCTTCTTTCATCTTCAGAACACAAATTAAGATATTTTTGATAAAATCCGAGAGCTTTCTGACTCTGCATAGACAGCAAAGCAACTGGCACGTTCAAGGCCCAGAAAGTTAGTGTAGACATCGCTAAAATAGTCCATGTGCCATCAGTGGTTCAACCGTAATGTTATGAAGCTACAATACTACTTTGTGCGCAAAGAAAACAAAAATAACGACTTTATTCAATGATTTCTCTTCCGGGTCGGTCTCCACCACCACTCATGAGAGGGTCTATGCAGGGTCAGAAAGCTCTCAGATTTCATAAAAAATATCTTAACTTGTGTTCCAAAGACGAACAAAAGTCTTACGGGTTTGGAACAACATTGAGGGTGAAAAATTAATAGGCACTTTCGCAATCTTTCCATAGTGCCTAGAACTATTGGTGGAAATTCCCGCTTTTTGGCGTGTTTGCACCGCAGGAACTAGGAACGTATTTAGTTCTAGGAACTCCATTTGGGGGAACTAATTTAGCTACTTCAGTTTTATAGGAACTACCAGAGACAGAGACATAATTGTATGCTGACTAGCCAAACACATATGAAACACCTGCTACCCGGCATTTTTAAAAAGCCATGTAAAAATATGCACTCCACGAACATGGAAAACAGCGATACCATCATTTACCTGTTGTCCGCAGTGTTGCGTTCTTTTCTCAGCCTCGATGATATGTAACACTACAAGTTGTCATAGATTTACTCAATTTCATGCTCTTTCAATCGTGTAAATTGTGCGCTTACGTTCCATCTCCGTTATCACGAAACCGACAACAAAACAAAAACGGCTCAGAACATAGCGTCCTCCATTCACTGGTTGTTGATGTTTGTAAATGCCGCGAATAAAGACGCCGCTGTCGTCCGCTTCAGAGTTCCTGCTGCCGGTGTGAATGCAACCAGGAAAAAAGGCCCGAGGGAGAAACTGGTTCTCTAGGAACAACCCTGCTGGCTAGTTCCTAGAACTACGCGGTGCGAAAGTGCAGATTGTTAAAATAGGCCATTTGACATCAGTGGTTCAACCGTAATGTTATGAAGCTACGATAATGCAAAGAAAACAAAAATAATGACTTCATTCAACGATTTCTTCTCTTCCGGGTCAGTCTCCACCGCCATTCACAAGTAGGTCTACGCAGGGTCAGAAGGCTCTCGGATTTCATCAAAAATATCTTAATTGTGTTCCAAGATGAATAAAGGTCTTATGGGTTTGGAACAACATGAGGGTGAGTAATTAATGACAGAATTTTCATTTTTGGGTGAACTATCCCTGAACCCCAGACCACTTTTTCAAGCAGACTCAGGTAGGATTTACTGTTGCACACTGAGTTTGGAAAAAACACTTAGAGCAACCAAACTGTGACGGGCAAACATCAAAACCAAAAGTTGAAAGCGCCCCTAGTTAACCCTAGTGCGTGTGGCCTTGACATTGATGGTAAAGTCAAGACATTGATTGAACAGTATATCAATCCCATCATGGTGGCTTCTTTCTAGTGAGCAGGAACCATTTACCTCTTCAGTTGTTTCACAGATTGATTATTGTCCCCAGTAGTCGTAGTTTCTATTAAAGGAGACTTCTTAACATCCTTCTTTTCACTCAGAAGCTAAAAACAAACACAGACTGCGTAAGGACAAAGCTCAGAATTACATTTACAATTGAAGATCTGATACCAGAGGTGAGAAAAATTACCAAATTCTGTTTCTTTTGCAGCTCTTCTAAATATCCCAAGATATCTTCATCAGCTACGTCAAACGCTGTCTGACCCTGAGAACCAAAACGCAATTGTAAGGGTTCAATTCAAAGACTACACAGAAGCTAGCAAGCACAGACAGAAGCATAAACCCCATACCACTTTATTAACGATGTCCATATCACACAAATGCTCTACTAGTATCCGGCAGGCCTCTTCTTTGCCCCAGTGTGCAGCAGCGTGGAGCGGAGTCCAGCCATCGTAGTCTTTAATATTTTGGATTAAAAGCCTGCAAACAGTCAGAGTGACAGAAATAGCACGATGAGATTAGACAAATCTGGGTTTCTTGGATTTTGGTGCTGCAATCTAAGCTTGGCCTCATTTGCCAAAGGCCTGGGATATAGTGTGGACCAATGGGTTCATTTTTCCATTGCCTAGAAGGCAGGTTATGCATGCCAACAGTAGTCGTCACACATAAAAATATGCATTAGATGTGAAGTTTTCTGAGATTCAACACACAAAAAAGCAGTCTATCTGGTTACAATCCTCTTGTTTTGGTGCAGTGGCAGATGGAGCAGTTGTCACAGTCATTCAACTCTGACATCCAAAGACCGAAAGCACCATAAACTCCTAACTCCTGACACACATCCTGAGCTGTGTTTGTTCAACAGCTCACGGTAATCTACTGTATTGGAGACAGATAAACAGGTTACAAACCGTCTCGCCCTGCATACAAGACCCTTGGGATACTTAAAGAGTTGAAAGGTGAAGTATGGGATGAACCAAGTAAAGCAATAAAGCTTCTACACCTGCAGTACCAAAGTTTCATTTGTTACTAGCTGCTAAATCTCACTTGTTGGCAAAAGAACAAAAACAAATATTAATCACAGGTGTCCGATGAATCCTTTCTGGATGGCAAATGGCAAAATCTTTCTTTTGAAAGCAAGCAAACTTACTTTAAAACCTCAGTGTATCCCTTGGCTGCAGCGACGTGCAGTGCGGTTCCCCCAGACTTGGTGTGCCGGACGTCGTTGATCTGGCCGCTGTTGAGCCACTGTCGTGCATCCCTTAGCATGACCCGCTCCTCCTCTTTCCTGGCCGCCTCGATATCCACGCCTGGAGCAAGATGGAGGGAGGGATAGACGCTTTGGATTAGTACCTACAATTAACCTGCCCAAACTGTAGGCTAACTATACGCAAAGCAAAATATATGGCACTTTGGTAAGATAGATTATTTTTTGATGCGTTAAGAATGCTGAACAGCTCATGCCATTGTGTTTAATTCCAGCTGACAACCATAGAGGTCACCAGGTTGACTTCAGTGTAACAAGGTAAACAGTTTCAGGAATGACTAAACAGTGTGTCTAAATAGTGTCAAAGGTTAAGTTTGTGAGAAAAAAATATGGCTATTAAAAACTGTACATGATTGATCAATAAAGCTAAACTATAAAACTAAAATATTAAATAAACACAAAATAAATAGCTTTTATTGACTACTATCTGATAGACAGTGCCTTCCTGGAAACTACCAGGAAGTTCACATTCTAGGGTTTACTTTGATATTATCACTTAACATTCAAGTGTGCATAAAAATATTCTATGCACACTTGAATTGTTTTTATTCTTCTAAAAACACAACTTGTAAACTAGTCCACACTGGAGGAATGCCAAATAGGTCACTGTGCCTCTAGTCTATTTAACCTGACATTTACTTAGGCATGTAGAGACCTGACAGAATTAAGCTAAAACAGGAAACATGTAACTTTGAAGTGAGTGACCATTTAACATATCATTAAATGCTTAGCAACATCTCCACCTAGTGCTAACCCAAAACAAGATCAATGCTTTATATTTACAGAAATAACTGACAGCTACTTGACCTTTCATTTTTGTCAGAATAATGAACGTAAAAGGAGACATCTCAGATTACAAATGAGCAGCATGAGGATCATGCCACATCCCTTATATGGCTACGAGCCCGACTGAATGGCCGGCAGGTGCGGCTGTTGGGGGAAGTGAACTGCGATGTGATTAAAGTGACAGATTTTGATCAGTTTAGTTGAAGAGATGGGGCCCATATTTGACGAAAGAGCTGGAAGCAAGCCAGTGGCATGAAAAAGATGGAGCCATGGGACAGAAATCTGTAGGAATTTCTGTGCAAATTCCATGACGGAGCTGTTCTGTGTTGCAAGAAAATTCCTATCATGGGAAGAAATTAGAAGAGGTAAGAAAATGCTTCAAGTGAAGCCGGAATATCATAGTCTTTTCTGGTGTAAATGGGTGATCTCTAGACAGTAATTCTCCAAAATTCTTGAGAGATTTGCATTTGCTGCCAAGGTAAGAGGTTAGGAAGTGTGTTACAACAGGTCTCCAACACAAATCCAGTTTCCTTAGAATCAACGCTCAAAATTCATGGCATCACCATGTATGCACTCATATTAAAATTCTGGTTGGTACAGATAAGCTGATAATTGTATCCATGCTATCGTCGGCAACCGCTAAAAAAATTAAAGAAAAAAATAATAAAAAACACAGAATAAAATAAAACAATAGGCTACATAAAACTGCTCAGTTTAAAACTGAATTGAACTTAGGCATTACAACATGGTACACTATGAAAAAAAATTGATATTCATATTAAGATCTGCTAAGAATTACATTTAATAACCAACGAATAACCAATATGAACCAACAAACAAAAAGCAAAAAAATAAAAATAAAAACAAAACAAAAACAACAAAACTACTAATTAAAAATAAAAGCAAACCAAAACAAAACCTAAAATAAAAATAAACAAAACATAAAACAAAACCAAAAACATGAAAGTGAAAAAAAAAATTAACAACAAACCAAAGGAAAAAAAGTAAAAAGCAAAACAAAAACAAAAACAACAAAATTAAAACTAACTTAAAAAAATTTTTAAAAAAAAGAGAAAGAAAAGACCAAACCAAAACATCCCGAACCAAACCAAACCAAAATCTAAAATAAAAAAAAACAAAAACATAACTCAAAACCAAAAACATGAAAGCGAAAAAAAATGAATAAAACCTATATCGGACGAAAATGCATCCTTTGGTTAGGTTCGACAATTAGATCTAAATAGCACCGTGTTTCAGCTGACTAGCAGTTTTCAAGCAATGGGGAGTCTTACATTTTTAAAAGCACAATGATTTGCAAAAGAGATTCACTTTCAAAGAGAGGTATTGTTTTTTAAGGGCTTGTCAGTGGCCAGCGTAAATGAGTCGCAAAACACATTTGGTCGCAACACCACACCCGAACTACACGTGCTGCCCTTCGTGTGACTTCTCTGCTAACGAACATTAGTCCTTTATTTGCCGGTGCAAACCAGAGCACCAGCACTTCTCAGCAACCCAAGACAAAAGGCAGAGGATATACTGTCGACGGGCTCTTAGGACGCAGATTGCTCAAAATGGTGAACGAGTAGCGATGTCACCAGTGGCTCTGCTGATTCAACATGACCAATGGAGGGGGGAGAAAACAGCTTTGCTTTGTCTTTCCTCCCTAATAGGTTTGAGTGCATTGTGTAACAGACAGCTGATGAGCATAATGGCTGTTTCTCTCGACTAAAAGACCAAGGCTGCACGTAACGAGTAAAAACAGGTAGAACAAAAGTGCACTGAGAGTCAGGAGAATATGAGACAAACTGACCTCCACGAGAGCACTAAACAACAGCCAATAGCAGTGGATAGGAGCTTGGGTTTACAACCAAAACGTTCACTTTAGGTCACTTCAGTAAAGCCATGATATACTTGAAGTGAAATCGAGGAACAAATTAGTTTGACGTCATTTCGAACAATACCAAGTTTGTTTGCCATTCACTTTGGGAGTTTGAAAGTTCGCCAAAGCAAACTATATGGAAAATTTTGTTGCGGCTGGTGAGTGGTTTTTTTTGTTGAAAGCAGTGAGATTTTCGCTAACAATAAACCGCTGCTCAGGTAGCGCTGTGAATTAGACCTTCGCTGAGAGTATACTGGGGCCTTTGGGGTTCTTTTACATAAGGTACATTAATCCTCTTCATCCGAAAAGTCAGTTTTTGTCAGACAGATTACGTCACCAACCATGACGGCCTTAGCGCCTCTGACGTCTGATTTTCTGAGCAACAAGAGCTGGAAAAATCTGTTGCTTTGGCTAGGAGAGGCTCCCAGTCACCTGATTTCAGTGGAAATGAGCAACTGGCTAATAGGTCTGAGGGATGACCCTGCGGGGGGGTGGGGGGTGGTCTCTGTTTAAGTTTAACCTCATGACTGGAGTCTCGTTCAAAAGGAGACGGGGAGTGGGAAAAAAGATAATCACATTAGAAGAGGCTGAAGGCATTACACAACACTCACTGTTACATAATGCCATCTCTGAGCTGAGAATAGTGCTGTGTCTTATAATACAATAAAATACAATACATGGAATAAAGCGTGGTTCAGCCTGACTACTGAACGATGAGCATCTTTGATCAGATAGAAAAGGACGTTCTGTTTGAGTCATTCAAACATTAGGGTTCACCAGCAACGTGATGTCTACAGGGGTCTCTCTCGCATGCTGACACTTCTCCTTCAAAGCTGAAGAGTGTCCGTCAACCATCAAATGAATCCTAACAGCTGCCATTGGCTGGGCCACACTGGATGGCCATGAGTGTGGGCTGAATTGCGAATGTTATATAACATGCTCTTAAAGAGTGCGACATGGTAACAGCAGGGCAGAGCAATTTCCAACAAATTCACACCGCATGTTGAGCTGTTAGGAGCGATAAAGGACAAGCACAAGCTCGGTTTTTGCTCTGAGAATTGTCTTGCCGCATAACGGATTTGAGGCTCGTGTTTCAGCAGCTACTGTGGACTTGCTGTTGGCCAAAGCCACAAAAGCTGAGGAAGGCATATGATTCTTCACAAAATAATAAGAGAAAAAATATTTGTATGCCTTGGTCAGCCAAAATGAATTTCTCAATGGCCAATACCAATATCTAGTCAAAACTGACTCGGGGCTGTTTGTAGATTCTGGAACCAATGAAAGAAAAAAAGCCAGTTCTATTAACTGGTCAAACTGCACAGTTATCATCTAAAAGTTCTGGTCAAATATCAACTGATTAATCACTCCCGATTAAACTGATTGATTTTCTGCTTTTTCTTCCATCCTTGTTTCTGCACGTAAGGTTGTACAACATGACTGGGGGGCAAACCAGCTTCACTGTTTGTTAAAGGTGTCAAGAAATGGAGAATCAAAATGACATGTTCTTGATAGTTGGCTCATATGTAAGGTTACTCAACAACAAAAACATGCTGCAAATTAAAACTAACTCCCCAGTTTAAAGTATGAAATATTCCTGTCTACCCTTCTGAAATGCTTGGATTTGAAATCGGACAATCGTGACATCACAATTCTTCTCAACACACTCCTTAACGTGCTTTATTGTTGTATGTAATCAAGAAGGTGTGTCATAAATAACTCATATCTGTTCATCAATGAGCGATTCTACAGTTGGATAAATACATCAGGCAAGACCATTTGTTCTGTCTCAGATGCAGTTCTGTCAGTGGATATAAAGAAACTGCACCTCAAAAACCGTATTATTTTTAATGATGTGCCTGAGGAACTGAATGATTAAGTTTCCATTTGTTCGTCACACTTCACAACGGACTGTTTTGTCAACTATTCTAAACATGAGGTCGGTTTTTCACAATATCTTTTATTGGAAGACACAGCAGTGTCAAGTATTTTATCCAGAGAGGCAATGCAAAAAAGTATATTTATTTTTAATCTTAGTGTGTTTGTAATAAACGTCAAACCATTGTTTAACACCACTAAGCCACCAAGCGTATCACTGTTTGAGTGATGCTAATAAAATCAGTACATACCCGGATCAGAAAGATTTGCTTGAGTTGAATATATTCTATAATAGTTTGTTACCATTGGCATTATTAGCTCTTCACACAATGTCTAGATAGTGGTTTACTGCCATTATCTTTTAAGAAATTAGTTAACAGTAATAACGGTTTATATTTATATATACACACACATACATACACACATACACACACACACACATATATATACACATACACATATATACATATATATGGTTACGTTTATGTTGCTTTACTCTGCAAATGATTGCATTTTTTTAATTTATTTAGTTTCA
>JAFVLL020022449.1:0-19659 GCA_021397915.2 Tor tambroides
CAAGTCATTGGTGTTTGGTGATGAGTTTTTGGCTCAAGGTCTGCATTTAGTCACACCAGAGGTGTTAAACTGGGATTAGGACTTGGTTTTATGCACACAATTCCCTAGAATATCATTATATGCTTAAATATTAAGATTTATACTCATGGAAATTACTAAAGTAGTCAAACCTGTTCATTAGAAGGGGGCGACCCATTTTGGCAATATAGTGTATCACAATATAGTTAAATTTCCTGTAATTTCGACCCCCAAATTTTTATCTAAATACATTATCATGAAGTAATGCTCTTTTTTAAAAAAATAACCCAATAACAAATACACCAATTAAATGTTCTGCAATTAAAACATATACTTTATCCTACTTGATTACTGCCTTTTTATCTGTAACTTGGTGAACTCAAATTGATACACTTGGTATCAAAAACAATACTAAAATTACTGAAATTTAAAAAAGTAAAATACTTAAATATTTAAAAAAAAAATTAAATAGGAAAACTTAAAATATAAAAATAAAATATATTAAAATACTATTAAAATAAAATATTAATATACTACACTGCATGGCAACCATAAACAACGTACAGTTACACCACATTTATACTGGAATACATGCATCAAAACAAAAAAATAATGTGAATTATAAATCAACAAAGCTGTCTACACTACACTACAAGTGTTCCTCATGGTATACTGTCCAGCACACCACATACATTACCTGTGACGTACATTTTCAAAAATGATTGAAACTTATGAGAGGAGGGCCAATTGTATTTTTTTTTTTACATTTTAGCTACAAACCCACCTGCCATTTTTTTTGAAAAAGAAACATGTGTGCCAAATATAAAAAATATAATTTTAATATACCAAATATAATACCACTGATCACAATAAATACAATGCAACATCAGTGTTTATATTTTTATCACAGATTTATAAATAATAATGTTATTAACCCAGTGAACCTCAAAAAAGGAATATACCTAAATGAGTAATACTAGTGCTTTAAATGTTTTTAAATTTCTTAAATTTCAGTCCGTTCTTCACACACACATCAGAATATAGCACGATTCATAAGAACCAATTTTATGATTATTTTAATCCTTTTTGGACAACAGACAGTCCACCCAGAAGTCACTATGTGTTCACTTAATGGAAAAACGCAGAAGGGTAAGCAAATAATGACAGATCTGTGCAGTGGCTTTTGCCATTGTTATGCTTCTAATTTCCAACCCGCACAACATGACCTAATGTTTTTCAGGTCACAAACAGGTCTGAACTGCAGGTGAACCACACCTGTCTGTGCCTGGTGGTGACAGTTACAGTTCTTCCTCATTTTTAAGAGTCTGAATAATGTGCTTGGCTTACTTTCCCATGTGACACAGTGCAGCTATTTATATTCAATCATATCAAGAGTTCATATAATGTGTTGCTTTTCATATCTGTTCAGTGGCACTAGTCAACATTCAAAGGTTTGCATTTGCCTGGTGCATTAACACAGGGCTTAACTGAGAAGGAAATGAGGAAGCCCAGAACAACAGACAAGCTACGTGCCACAGCACACAGTGTAAGGGCTGAAACAATCCTCTTACCTCATAGATGTTGGGATGCCACATCTTGGTGAGGAATCTAAACGTGGGTGGGGAATAGGGGTAATCGATCGGGAACTTGATGCGAGCCTGCAAAACAAGACAAAAACTGTGGTCAGGACTATCAAGATACACTTCAACCCATGCATGTTCGTTTAATAAGTATTATGGCTAAACTGATTATGCTTTCAGCTGCCGATAAGGCTGTTTTCACACTTGTTTCATTGTTTGGTCTGAACTAAAGTTTGATTTCAACCCCCTCACCCGCTGGCCTCTTTTCACATTGTACTTGTGTTTGTCTGCAACAGATGCATCACAAGAGATGTGAAAAATGCAAGCTGCTTTCCCAAGGCAATTTATTTAGAGACAAGCAACAATGAGAAATGCATAACGTCAGAATGGGGGTTTGAAACTTTGTAAGATATACTGTGAAAAAATAACAAATGTACAATTTTGTCTTAAAATATATTTCGTTTCTATTAAGCTTGTATTTTTTCAAACCACCATTATAGTACTGTTTTGAATTCTCATTTCTCACCAGTCTTTAGAAAAACGAATGGTACATTAAATGTGTGTTTTTAAGTAAGTTTTTTATTTTATTATATTTCCATGGCATTTTGCACACTATTTTTCTTTCCCAAAGAACCCCCTGCAGCCCCCAATTTCCTAAAGCAAACTGTACTGGAAGTGTGAAAATGTCTTGATCCTGTATTACTCTCAGCTCCATTTAACACAATTTACCCTGTTAAAAACCATTCTGCAGATTGTCTGGTGCTGCCTGACAACCTAGCCATACACTAAGTTCAAAACAATCAACATCACAGTGCCGAGAGATTTCTTATATACAGCAGCTTTGGAGGATTCTGTCTCAGGGTGAGTGCAGGACAGCTGCTCTTAATAGGATTGGAGACGCATCACATTGCAGGAGAACAGTGCAGATGGACAGGAGGGAAAATCTGAGAGAAAACACACAAATGGACTTCGAGCTGGAGAACCAGGAAGTGGGACGAATCATTTTTTGGCACGAAATCAACTAGGTTAAACAGCCGTTACGCAAGAGATATGCCCTCCATCTCGATTCAATAAAGACCTAATTATTTTCAAGTCTCGTGGCAAAACTGCCCTTGAAATATTTTAGGCTGCTACTTGGAAGTGGACATACTGACACGTGCATTCAACTATACTATTTAAATCACTATATTAACCAGGATTACGCAGTTTACTGAGCCTAATGCTATTCCGAAAACTGAATGTTCACACTGTTCTGACCCACACAATAAAAAGTACACAGGGATCGATGCTGTTGAGCCCCACAAACAGGCAACAGCACCATAAAAACAGTCCATATGGCTCTATAGTCACCAAAGTCATATGATAGCTTCTGTGTAAGGAACGGATCAAAAAAGTCTTTATTCACTGAAACTGCTTGTTTCCAGCGTAGCACTCAAATGCCATTTGCTTATATTCAAATACAGTAAGTAAAAACGTGTGACGCCAGGTTAGGGGTGGGCGATAAAGCCTCAAAATTATATCACGATATTTCAAGAATATTTGTGATATACAAAAAAATATGGAACAACGTTTTATTGGTGATTGCAGCTGGCAGGGAGCAGCATTTATTAGGGCAAACACAATGAAGGGCATTTTCCATCCTTTTCCAATCTATCGTCATAAGGAGGCAGAAGCAGCATTATAGTGCAATAGTAGTGACCAGTGTTGGGCAAGTTACTTTAAAAAAAGGAATTAGTTATAGTTACTTCTCACAAATAGTAACCAATTACCAGGGAAAGTAACTATTGCATTACTTTCAAAAATAAATAAATAAATGTTCAAATATGTCAAATAACGAATGACATTGACACTACATGGAACAAATTATTATTTTTAAACACTGTACACTAATACAAAACAACAATTTAAAAATACTTATTTAACACTGATCATTTTTAACATTCTAGCAGACATTATACCAACAAAGCACAATTTAACTTAAAATTAATAAGTTAGTAAAATAATATTTTGTGGCCATTTTTGAGACCCTCTTCTTGAATCAGGCTTACAAATAAATGCAGCCTTGCTGAGCAGAAGGGAATTCTTTTAAAACATTCGAAAATATTACAGATCCCAATTTGAACACTATGTGTGAACGTTATAATAAATGTATTAATAAAGCTGTTGTAATTATTATCATTATTATTGTCTTACTTTTTAAATTTTATTTAACACAACAACAGTTATATTACAATACTAACATTTATGAATGCTGATGGAGCTTTTATTTTGACGGAAACCCGCAGGAAGTCCTCAGTGCTTCTTTTTGTTGACAGCAGCAGATTTATAAATTATTCTCATTACTAATTTGGGAAGATGCACGTATCACATTGTCACATGCCTTGTAAAAATTCATAAAAGTGTTACTGAGCAACTGACGAGTAACACAGTTTCAGCGCAGATTTTCCTCGCGGTTTGGACTTTGAACCCTGGCTAACGAGACAGCGCCGTGAGCCCGTGCAGCGCTGTTTGAACACATGCAATTCATGCGTGTATTAGAAAACATAACGTTCTGCAGTGTATTTAATTGTTTAAGGCCATTTTGCAATTTTAATCATCATACAGTAACCAGCAACAACCACCCCTTCCTCTTCTCATCGGAGACATGAGATGCAGTACTAAACAGTCTCTCGCTGTTGGTGCTTGTCTTTCTCGGACAGTTTTAAATGCTTCCACACTGCCATCATGTTTGCTGCATTAGTGCGCACCTCTATTTGATCGCGTAACGTCATTGTTCGGTACAATTTATTCTGTCTTTTTGCTTATTTGGCCGACCACCGGAAGAATTTTTTTTTTTTTTTTTTTTGCTATTTTCAGCCAAATAATTTCGGCTGTCGAACAATCGGTGCATCCCTAGTAAATACATCATCAAGTCGCTAAATCAATGATATAGCAATACGACAATTTTTTACCATGTAAAAATTTATACTGGTATTATCGTGGACGGTATGATATGGCACACCCCTACGCCAGGTTTGACATTAATGATGCCAAATGGAATTATTATGTTCATAAGAGACAAGGAGATTTGCAAACTACAGCAGAGGAAGTATCGTTTCATTCCTATCACAAAGCCATTGTATGGTTTCTGAAGACCTAAAATACAGCACACACAATCAAGTTTAATAGTTTGGAAAAAAATGGGTTTTTTTTATGTTTTCGAAAGAAGCCTCTTCTTGTCCAAGGCTGCATGTATTTGATCAAAAATACAGTAATATTGTGAAATATTATTACAATTAAAAATAACTGTTTTCTACTTTCATATATTTTAAAATGTAATTTATTCATGTGATACAAATTTTCATCAGTCATTACTCCAATTTTCAGTGTCACATGGTCCTTATTATTAACATTTCTTACTATTATCCCTGTCGAAACAATCATTCATTTTTTTTAAGATGATGAAAACAAAGTTCAAAAGAAAAGCATTTTTTTGAAATGGTAATCTTTGAATAGAGATGTCTTTACAGTCACTTTTGACCAATTTAATGCATCCCTGCTGAATATCAGCATGAATTTCTTTAATCTTATTGAAACTTCTGAACAGTCGTTCTATGGATGACTTCTGTTGTGGTTTTGGTGATTCAACAGCATCCATCAGCACTTCTCCTTTTGTGTTCCAAGGAAGAACGTCAGTCGTAAATGTTACAAACACATGAGGGTAAGTAAATGACATAATATTCATATCTGGGTGAATTGACCTTTCAAAGGAAGCATGCAACTATTCGTGATAAGTTAGGCAAGACTGGTTTCAGGTTCTCAGCCGACTACGAGATCTTGAAAATGTGCCAGCACAATACTCAAGAGAGCTTTAACATTGTTGTTCCTGTGAACAGACAAAGTGTGCGAATAATTTCCCCTTTTAAACAAAGAAGCAAGTCTCTGTCATGCAAATACACTCTCCACTGATTTATCCTCAAGCAGGGAGCAGTTACGGGTTTGAGTACCATGGCCTCGGGCTTCGCCAGGCTCGAGAGTTCAGTTCTAATCAGGTTTCAACACGAGCTCACATCCTGACACACCAGTGAACAGTATCTGCCAAACCCACTGTATGTGTGTCTGAGTGCTCTTGCTGTAAACAAAGGCAAGAAAAGTCATTGACCTACTTCAAATCGCTACACGACAGTCCAGGACCTTCCTTTATAATCTAGAGAGGAACTAACACGAAGATAAATAATTCAATAAAGCTTCTGACATTATTAAGGTCATTAATTATAAACCATTCAGACTGGTGTGAAGGAACAGGTTTATCTGCTCTGGTGGAATGGGGTGAGACCTCCTTACAGTCATCTTTTGTTGTCATTACTCTGTTTTTATAATTATCATAATAACAATAAAACAGGTCAAACATGATGTCAACAACTAATACCAAATAAATGGCCCATAATAAGTGTATGGAAGGTCATGAATATATATTTTAAAGGTGAAATCAGTTTTAACAGATGCCTGCATTCAGTAGAACTGGCAATGATCACAAACACTTAGTCATAAATTATTTTTATAGTCAGTAATGAGTAAAAATATAATCACTCAAATTAGTAATGAGCTTACAGCAAGCTTAAAGTGTATCAATACTGATGAGATTAAATACGACGACATTTAATTGTAATATTAATAATATTCTTCGTAAAAAGTCATGTAAATCATCTCACCCTCCATCCATCAGAATCACAACGAGTCAATGAGGAACAAAGAAGCCAAACAAATGAGCTCCATTATCCTCAAAAAAGACCCCAAAAATCTCATCAAACCGACAGCTGATGGAAAACAAGATCCTCAGATCGTAATCAGACCTTAAATCAATCAAAAACCTTAATTATATCCAAATACGTCTAAAGAAAACAGACACAGAGGCACATAAAGAGATGCAGCTATCTAGAGCTGATTCCATTTCTAAATATAGACCATAGCCATCTGTTCCTAAAAATAACACATATTTACATTTACCCCTTACAAATCAACCTCAGTCCTTACCTTGAAATAGCCCCCTTCATAGTGAGTGTTTGGTGGTCCGAAAATCGCCACTTCCCAGTTGTAGAGATCAGCTTCATCCACTAAAGTGATCTTGAAACCCTCCACTGGTTCCTCCTGTAGAGACTTCATCTCCAGCATTAAAGCTTTCTGTGAGCTGGCGACCTGAGCACTGCTCTGCTGGGCCATTTCTGCTTTATTTCTACCCAACTAGACTCAAAAAGTGGGTTCTGTTCCTCAAAAAGGGCGAAAAGTTGACAAGACGTGATGAGGCGATGAAAGCTGCTTTTCTTTCTTTGTCTGGAGTTGCTAGCTTAGCGAGGAAATGACAATGTCCTCAAAAAAGAGACTATTTTCGATCAAATAAAAAGTGGTTTTAGCTATAAAGCATTATAAGTGCTTTTATCGTCGTCCATGAAAGTAAAAAAGGTTGTTTGGTTGTTTATACGCAGAGTTTTGCCTGTCATAAAAATAAAAAATCGCGCTCCGGGTTTGTTGTTTTTTTCGTACGTTAGCTGAAGGCTAGCCGTGAAAATCCACTTCGACTCAACACTAATCCTCTCTAACGGGAGGTTTTCGTTAAATAAGTAAATTCAGATGTCTGAATGTACAAAAAGAAAGTCTACGCGTGAATTGTGTGCCAAGCTGATCCGTCGAGAAGCAAAAATTGGCGTGAACTACCAAACGTGTAGGAGAGTGGCGAGTTATGAGTCGATGTCCTGGATGCGTCTTTCCTCAATTCCATTGGGGTCGCGGTGCATCATGGGTACTGTAGTTTTTACCGTCACAGTTTACGTTGTAAACATACCTATAGTAACAGACAACATTCCAGTTATGTGACTAATACTAACCCCCTCTTATAATTAATATAACTAAATTTAATTAGCCAACAATTTAACTGACTGTGCTATTTATTAGCCTATTCTTTATATTCTTTATATTATTTTTCTATAGGCCTATAGGGCAGTGGTTTTCAAACCCTGGGTCGCGACCCTCGGGTGGGTCGTGAAACTGAAAAAATGGGTCGCCAGGATGATTTAAGGAAAACGTATGTATGTAACCAAGTTCAAGACTCGGGAAAGAAGCAACTAAATAAACATAAACAACAAAACGAAAGTAACCGGCAGCCGCCTCAGGTCGGAATCAAATGTGTATTTGTGTTTGCGCTCTGTTTTTGCAGCGTTGTACATTGTAGCAAATCAAAGACATATCTGTTGATTTCTATAACGCAATGGCCAATCAGAGGAGTTTTAGTGAGTCAGAATCCACTCACCGTTCAGAACGCGAGTGCTTTTGCTCAGTCCAGAGTTATGGAAGCTCGCGACGCGAATCCTCTTATTATAATGAACAAAGTGTAGAGGTGATGTAAATAAGAGATTAATTGTGCTGTGTTGACAGATTCATTGATTATAGCGGAATTAGAGATCGCGATAAACTGAAATGAGTAACAGCTTTTTAAGGAAGCGCACTTTGCGCGCTTTCTTTGCTGTATATTCTCCATTCAAAATTTGAATAAAATTTTCATTTTTCATGCTGCTAAGAGGACCAATGTGGCGTACTTGCAACAAACTTTCGGAAGTGACATCCGCATATTCTCTCGAAATCGCAATGACATTGTGATAATCATAACTATGGACTGGACAAAACATGATATTTCAGAATAGATGTGCATGAAGGCAAAGCACCCTCACTAATTTCAGAAGCACCGACAGTGATTTGATTTTGGAACAGAGCATCCTTCCGGTGGGACTCAAGATCGGTCTGTAGCTCAGTCCTTCCTTCCTTCTTTCCTTCCTTCTTTCATATATATATATATATATATATATATATATACTGTATATGGGTCGCGTCAATTTAAAAAGAAAAAAATAGGGTCGCTCGTAAAAAAGTTTGAAAACCACTGCTATAGGGGACAGTGAGCCTCTCTGTAACACATTAAGTCTTGGTTACAAAGTTTTATTTAAAAATGTATTCTGTTATTACCCAGCAAAATGTATTGAACACAAGTAGACAATATGTTCAAATAATTCAAACAAATAAACCTTCATATCATCCATTAATCCCAAACAAAGACAGACAAATCTCATCAAATCAACATCTGATGACAAAACAGGGCATGACATGACTAAATCAGTCTTTAAATCAGTCATAGATCTGAATTATATCAACATGTCAGAAATTCAGCTATGCAACACTGTCACAAAACTCTATGCTGTAGAAAAGGTGAAACTGAAGTTTGTTTTATATTTGGAATGAATACTTGTCTTTGTTCACAAAATCTATGTTTTAGGTTTTTTTAGAGTAGAAAATCAATCCTGAAAGAACCTGTTTGGATAAAATAGTTCTCGTTGTTTTTGATCATAGAACACTTTTTAAGTCTTTTCAGGAAATATTTTCCTTCTTGTATCAGTATTTGAAAAGAGAATATATGTTTGTTGTTTGTTGTTTAGCAGCTATCTCATATACTGTTAATTTTGCTCCAGTGAATGTCAAGGAATGTCTAATCTATTTAACAGACAGTCTCTCTTACTCTGATTATATCTGCTGGCTGTTTATTATTAATCTCTGTTACATAATCAATCAAAACTGCTGGCTTTTGTCCAGAGGTAAGACAGTAACAATAAAAGTCAACCAAGATCAGCTATGGTGAGGTCTGTTGCCGTATACATGCATTTATTCATGGCGATTAGGGAAATAACAACATTAATATATATATAATATCATTCTCATTTGAAGTCCATCAATCGTCATTATACTCTTACGTTTTTCTTCATGTGGAAGAGCCTGAAGCAACCGTCTCTATGACATCTGTTCTCCTGTTATACTGTCAGTTATCTGATACAAACACAGGACAGCATGGCTTCAGAAACTCACTGAATGTTGTCAAAGGACAGTCAGTTAGTCCCTGACGATAATGTTTACAGTTAAGCTTTGACATTAAGGAATTTTATAATAATGTAGGCATACATTAGTACATTTGTCAGTAACATGATCTGTGAATTGTACTGAAGGATGCTTTTAGTATATTTCCAAAAAAAAACCAAACAAAAAAAAAACAATAATTTTTGTCACACTGTACAACAGTAATTACTATTTTTTCATTATTGCAAGGTGTAGCTTTAGGGTTGGGGTAGGTGTAGACGTTAATAAAACACAATCTAATAGGTAGAAAATTAAATTTCACTGTTCGTTTCCGGTCAGAGTTGTATCCATTCTAGCCACAACCAAGTGGCCATCATGGCGACAACATCTCGTTTCGACATCTCGCGTGGTTCTGTGTGATTTGGACAACTTCAAGTTACACCCCCTGCTACAAGTTACGATCCCTGCTACAAGTAATGCCCCTTCCTGTTACGCCCCCTCTCTTGCAGTCTGCAGACAGATGCTATTGCATGAATGGGTCATTGAATCATTGACTCACTAGATTCATTCAAAAGGCCAATTCATTCAGTAACGAAACACCACTGTGTTGCTGATTGGCAACTGTTTTGCTGTAGATTTGTGTGGATCTATTTTGATTAGATAAATAGGCCTAGAGAAAAAAAACAAATATTGAGTCTAAAATGTAACATAATTACTTATTATGAACTGTTGTATCAATTATTTGCTTTGAAATCACTCTAATTTTCAGAAAAAATGGCACTTTTATTTGTGTGATATTGCTTAACTAGGCCTAATTTTTTTTTTTTTTTTTGCCCCCATATCTTAAATTTTGGGGGCACTTATTTACCTTTTCCAAATGTAGCTTATCTTTACACTAGCCAGCAGAGGCAATGTTCCTTTTTTTTTTTTTAGCCCAAAGCAACACACACACTTGTTGCTGGTAGTGTTTTACTCAAAGGCACAGTGCTGATAAAATGTAATTTCAGGACTCTGTGGGTCCTAAATCAACATTATTAAAACTCAACCAACAAGATTTGTGGGAATTGTCAGGAATTAATAGCCCAATAAACCACTCTTAGGTCACATTACAGAAATGCTTCTAAAAACACTTTTGTCACATTATAAGTTGCTACTCATGAATATGAGCACACAGTAGTATCTTGGGAAAAGCCCCATTTTAAAATTATTTGTATTTGTGAATATCCATTATTTTTACATATCTAAACTGAACTGTCATATCCTGATGTAAAATTTAAACCTGGTTATAATGCAGCTAAATAAATGAATCTCTACGTCAATGTAAATAATTAGACTTTTATATAGGTGAATGATCTATATATATATATTTCTGTCATATCTGAAGTTGTTAGGTCCTATTAAAAAAGTCTTAGAAATGATTTCATCTTCATCTCAGATTAATATGGACATATTTTGTGAGTATTTTAACAAATGTAGTGCTTGAGAAACAAACAGTTCAGTTCTATCTTGGAAATACAATTTAGAGAATAATTCACTTTAGTGCAAGTGAGTAAAGCCACTTTGATTGTATTTCATATCTGGTCATGAAGTTATGTATAATGCAGTATCAGTAACAGTACAGACGTATACTAGATAAGGGAGTAATCTGAGATAAGAAAGGCCTATAACAGAGGTCCATCTTAACTTTTTTAGTTTTCAGTTAAAGTAATAAACAAAATGTTTAGTGAACATTTGTTCTTTTTCTTCTCACACATCACAGAAAGATGATGTTTTTTTTTTTGTCCATGAATGATCCCCCAAAATAAAAACTTTGAATAAACTATTATATTTGTTTTTACAAGATCATATAGCCTACATATAAACATTTGGCACTGTAAAGTCAATAAGGCAAATTTCGTTTAATATATATTTAATATATTTTATTATTTGCCATATTTATAATTATTAGTAATTCAATTAAGATTTTTGAATAGGTTTATGTTTGAAGTAAACTGTATTTTCCATAGTAAACGTTTCCGGTTAAAGGGCTTTTATTGTGAAAAGCGGTACATCCGGCGCTGCCTTCGTTTTTTGCCCGACAGAGGAAAACATCAGTGTTGGGTGCTAATGCCGGGCTGATTCCTGCCACAATCAGCAAGATGTTTGTCATCCTACTGCCTGATTCCAATCAATACGGATCAAACTGTTAGCGTTTACTGTATCTGTAGGTAGCCAAAGCCCATTTTGTCATACCCTTTTTGGTAAGTGATGTCTTTGATTTATTTAGCCAGAAATCCAGCTAGTGCTAACTGACTAGATATTAATACATACTAGCTGTATTATTCTTTAGAAATTCATTATTTAGGGTCATGTCAAGAGTAAACTAATGCACTTTTCTAAATCATTTGGATGCATGTGATACACTTTAAAATACACTTGTGCAGTGGGTGCGTTTTCGTATATCGTGCAAATGGTGTGTGTATATTTTGTATTTTATATTATTTAATATTTATTGTAAATTGTACCGTACAGTGCTGCTAATGTCTATCTATCTATCTATCTATCTATCTGTCTGTCTGTCTGTCATTTAAATATATTTTAATCATATTTCTTATTTTATTTTATTTATTTTATTTCATATTTCTGTGTAAATTACATTTTTTGCCTTCATGCATTGGGGTCCAAAGGTCAGTCTGAGATCACTAGTAGATTATTTATTTATTTATTTATTTATTCATGCATATTTATTTGCATATCTACATTAAATCAAAAGTTAAAAGAGATACATTTTTGTGTTTGGTGACAATTTATGAAACTTTTGTTTTTCTAGGTTAAAATAAAGTTTGTTTTTTTTCTACACACAAGAAAATCTAATTATTAATATGACTTCAGGCAAGCTTTTACAGAAAAAGCACTTTCCCATTTTTTTAATATTCAATCAGCTGATGTGTGCATAGATAATTGTTTTCTGAATTAATGTGTGATTAAGTTAAATGGTGAGATCTGATCTGTGATTTAGTTTTGTGATTAATATGGACAGCTCTCCTGACATCAGCCTTGCTGTAGTGACGGACCCGAATGCAGTTTTAATTTCTGTGCCCCGTTAAAATGTCTCTAAAGGTTAATCGCACTGTCTTGCAATGACCAAATCAACATTTCCCTTTAATCTAAATGTCAACACTTCTTAACATTAAATGACATTCTCACTTGGCTGGATTGCTTTGTTGGCATTGGCTTATGTGAATGATGTTGAAATGAGATAATTAAACCCGTGCAATCTTTCACAGCATCTCTGATTTCCAGCAGAAGAAAAATGAACGGCTTATCCATCAGCGAGTTGTGCGGCCTGTTCTGTTGCCCACCCTGTCCGAGTCGGATTGCAGCGAAGCTGGCCTTCCTGCCCCCGGAACCCACCTACGCTCTTCTGCCAGACCTGGAGTCTACCTCACCTGTGACCTCTAACCTTGGAGTCTCAGGTTTGCGCTCCCGATTGGGCGGAGGTGCTGGAGGTGCTGGAGGAGGAGGAGGAGGAGGAGGAGGAGGAGGAGGCGGGGGGTTTGGTGACAGGAGTGAAGAAGGTCGATGGAAGCTGCACCTCTCTGAGCGAGCGGAGTTCCAGTACTCCCAGAGGGAGCTGGATGGAACTGAGGTCTTCCTCACTCACTCCAGCCGTGGCAACAGAGTGGGATGCATGTACATCCGCTGTGCCCCATCCGCAAGGTGAGAAAGGATCAGCTTATGATGTTAATGTAAAAAGCATTCTTTAGTGGTAGTCTTTCAATTCATACCAGGAGCGATAACTTTAATGATAAATAACAACACAGCGAAGCACTATCATTGAAGTAATTTTCAAAACTATATATAATAGCTTTTATATATATATAATGCATTATAAAAGTAGTTTTAATGCATGAATAATGCCTTGTAATGCACCTTATAATGCATTGTATGATCTCATGATTAATTGTAACCACAGTTATAATACATTATAACACATTATTATGCATTTTAACTTTGGTTATAATCATGAAAAGATATAATGCATTACAACACACATTATGAATACCTTATGAATACTTATATACATATATAAGAATCATGTAGTAATGTAGTTTTTCGCCAGGAATGTGATTATTACAATTATATAAGTTGATATAAGATTAAATATGTTGAAAATGCAGGATGATAGCTTCAATAAAAGCATTTGCCACTGTTAATAACCTTGTAGCTACAGCAGGTCTGTATTTAAAGGTATATAAATTATTGTTCAAAATCAATTCTCCTATGGAGAAAATTAATGGGATTTTTGCTTCTGGAGCCCAACTGCTGCACTTTATAATACAATCTGCACTGCAAAAAAAACTGCAGAAAAGTGTACAGACTTTATACAGAAAGTATAGGATTTATGCTTGCACAATGTAAGTGCTGATTAATTTATGGACATAACTCTAGTGTTATGTTCTGTATATGTACATGCCAGCATTATATTTTTGTATTTCTTCCTCTTAAAGGGATAGTTCACCCAATGAAAATTCTGTCATTAATGACTCATCCTCATGTTGTTCCAAACCCGTAAGACCTTCGTTCATCTTCTGAAGACAATTATTAAGATATTAAGATTTCGTGGTATTCTTGTGAAGACTGACATGTAAAAGAAAAAATTGTTGAATAAAGTCGTTATTTTTGTTTTCTTTGCACGCAAAAAGTATTCCCGTAGCTTCATAAAATTGCGGTTGAACTACTGATGCCACATGGACTATTTTAACGATATCCTTACTACCTCTCTGGGTCTTGAACATGTCAGTTCTGTTGCTGTCTATGGAGGGTCAGAAAGCTCTCGGATTTCATCAAAAATATTTGAATTTGTGTTCTGAAGATGAACAAAGGTCTTACGGGTTTGAAACGACATGAGGGTGAGTAATTAATGACACAAATGTTCCTTTTTGGGTGAACTAACCCTTTAATCAAGAAATCTTATGCAGACCATCTTACACCCAGTTTTAAAGCCAGTCTTCTAAATCTGTCCCTGTTTTTGTGCACTACAGGTACACTGTGCTCTTTTCTCACGGTAACGCTGTGGATCTCGGTCAGATGAGCAGCTTCTACATTGGTCTGGGCACTCGTATCAACTGCAACATCTTCTCTTATGATTATTCTGGTTATGGGGTCAGTACAGGGAAACCCTCAGAGAAGAATCTGTATGCAGACATAGACGCTGCGTGGCACGCTTTGCGCTCAAGGTATGTCAGAGACTAGAAGGCATGCAGCTGTACTGGTGCAATATTGAAATTCAGTTGTGTTTTGTGTTTATTTCATGTGTGGAACCACTTCTGTGTTGTCTCAGGTATGGCATCAGCCCTGAGAATATAATTCTTTACGGGCAGAGCATTGGTACTGTGCCCACCGTGGACCTGGCATCCCGTTATGAGTGTGCTGCTGTGGTACTTCACTCACCCCTCACCTCAGGGATGAGGGTGGCGTTCCCTGACACCAAGAAGACGTACTGCTTTGATGCCTTCCCAAAGTCAGTAAATGCTGAAAACCTTCTTCTTTGCATGACGATGATGTTCTTAACACTGTTAGAATAGTAGAATATAGTAAAACAATAGGCTGCTCAAGTTTAAGAATTAAGATGGAATTCAATTGAGGTGCGGTCATAGGTTTATTTAAGACTTCAAACATGGCTCATCCATTCAGAATTAAGAGCCGCACGTTTCCATGAAGAGGGAAAAATATCATTCCCTTTCCCTCTGAAATTTAGCAGTGGTAAAAAATCTACTATAGTGTGAAATATTTGGGCTTTTTTAGTACTGCTTGCAAAATAATTAGTCAATACTTTTGAATGGCAATCAACAGAGAAACTAGCTTTCTGGCTGCAGAATAGTACAGTTATGGTACTATTCTAATATTCTTACACTGGTCTGGTAAATAAAAATTTTATATTTTTAATTTTATATTAGGGATGCACCGATACCCATACTGGTATCGGTATCGGGCCCGATACTGAGCTCCTGTACTCGTACTCGTCAAAATGCCCCGATACCAAACGCCGATACCACACAGCATGTGATAAGTGGCATATTCAGATAAAGAAACACGACAACAGAACAACAGACAGCAGAATGGAGTTATTAGAGATTAAGGATGTCTACAAAGCAGATGTATGCAATGAATATTAAACATTCAGTATTAATGCCTTTATTGCCGATGTGCGTGAGCTGAAAAGCAAAGCGCTGAGTGGATTGAGCGTGCGCCGGCGCAGATGCGCGAGCTTGTCGAGTGAATATCCGTTTCTCACAGACATCACTGGAAAGTTTGTAGTTCGGTCGGATGTGTCAAAAACAAGTAAGCAAAACAATGCACAAGTTACTTAATGGTTGTGTGATCTTTATTGATGTTCGCTCACATAGCACGCATCATTTGGATTAAAACTAAATCGTAAATATAAGACAATTTATAGGGGCATTCACTATAAACATAATTTATTTTCAACCTTAAGCATACACGACTTTCTGGCGAAAGTGAAACTAGCAGCCTGTGTGAAATGCGCTAGGCTGTACTTGTCCCTCTCGCCAGTACAAATACGTGCGCGTGTTGCGCGTTTTGCTTGCTTCATGAGTGATTCTGCATTATATGAGTGGCTTTGGAATATAAATCGCAGCATGCTTCAGATGAAAAGAAAAACGCGACTTCTATTTCTGAAAATATCACAGTTAGGAGATTTAACGAGTGGTTCCCTGCATTATTACAGCAAAACGCGTCATTACAGTACTAAGCCACTGCAATGGAGCAGCTCTAATGCTATTAAATGAAAGATGATGTACCATAGAGCAAAAAAATAAACAGTGAAAGTAACAAAAACTTAAAATAACCAAAGGATATGCAGTCAAACCAAAAATTATTCAGAGACCAAATATAATTTTTTGATATTTTTTACTAGGGGGTGCAGGACACTATAGTTCATTTATGTAAGTGAGGATAGCAAAATAAAGTAAACTGTGACATATTATATCCAAAAATTGTTCAGACAGTGGACTACCAATAAAACTGATACAAATTTGGAACCAAAAATTATTCAGACCAAGTCTGGAAAAAAAACTGAAGTTCAGGTTTGCATGAACCTGGTTGACAGCATGCCCAGGAGACTACAGGCTGTCATTAAGGCTAAGGGTTGCTCAACAAAGTATTGATAGTTGTGTAAATATTGTCATACTAACAGCTGTCTGAATAATTTTGGTTGATTGTAATCCATGACATACCTTTCTCTCAAAGTTATCTGACATTATCAAGCTGAATTTGTTCTGACACAGTTTAACTCTGAGTTCTTGTCATATTTTATTACCATAAACTATAGCGAATAAACTGTGATAATGTGAGAAATGTTGAAGGTGTCTGAATAAATTTTGGTTTGACTGTATCTATTTGATAAATGAAGTTAACCGATTAACATTATACATACTCTTTTGGTTTCTGTACCCAATATTTAAAAAATTTACAAATGCAATGAAAATATCGGTATCGGTACTCGGTATCGGCAAGTACCAAAAATAAAACTATCGGTATCGGGCAAGTACTGGAAAAAGTGGTATCGGTGCATCCCTATTTTATATTTATCATTTTATAACCTCTTTACTAACTGAAGGGCTAGTTCACCAAAAAAATCATCATGTCGTAATTTTTTCGTAATTTTTTCACACACGTTTTTCTGTTTATGTATGACTTGTGTTCTGTGGAATAAACTACCGTTTAAAAGTTTCATTAAACTTACCGTTTAAAAGAGTCAATTAGACTTCTAGAAGTTAATACTTGCATTCAGAAAATATGCATTAAATTGATTAAAATGGACATTTATATTGTTACAGAATACTACTATTTCTAATATGAACTTCAAAACTTCAAAGAATCTTGAAAAATATTTATGTTTTCACAAAAATATTAAGCAACGCAACTGTTTTCAACATTGATACTAATAATAAATGTTTCTTAAGCATAATATCAGCATATTAGAACGATTTCTGAAGTAATGATGCTGAAAATTCAGCTTGTCATCACAGGAAACCTAATTTTAAATTTTAAAATGTATTCAAATTTAAAATTCTAATAATATGTCACAGTAATGTTTTTACTCAATTTTTGATCAAATAAAAGACTTCTTCTAAAAGCATTAAAGGCTTGCTAACACCAAACTTTTGCATGATACTACAATAGTGTAAAAGAGTTTTTAAGGAGGGTAAATAGTGGCAGTCTAGTTTTCTGGACTGTTTCTTTAATGGCTCTTTGTTGTGTCTTATCCTCTCTCAGCATTGAGAAGGTGTCTAAAATCACATCTCCGGTGCTGATCATCCACGGGACAGAGGATGAAGTGATTGATTTCTCTCATGGTCTGGCCCTGTTTGAGCGCTGCCCGAAGGCCGTGGAGCCGTTGTGGGTTGAAGGAGCCGGGCACAATGACATCGAGCTCTACAGCCAGTACTTGGAACGCCTGCGCCGATTCATCAGCCAGGAAGTGGCTGCACAGTAAACGCACCCTTCATTGCGCTCACGTCAATAAATGGTCGACGTATATGGAAAGCAAACAAACAGAATCTAGTTCTGGAGGGTTTGTTCTTCTGTAAGCTTTTGACTCTTTTGTTTCTATCAGCCTGGAGCTGAGTTTTCTACTGAGAAGACCCCTCGACTTCACACCCAAAAGATCTGAATGTGTGAGCGTCAGTCTCAGGACCTCAGTACATCTGAGGCACTCGCAGTTGATTTGGCTTGTGATTTATGTGAACGGGACTAATATCTAATCTCTTATCTCGTGGGTGTTTATGTACTATCTCTTTTATTAGTTCTCATTGGTAAGCGTAGGACCAGTGTGTTTTAAAATACAGCATCATCAGTTTCAGACAAGAACTCTCTGCTGGACAGATTGTGTGTGTGTGTGTGTGTCTTTTTTAGACCATCTGCTGTGTGTATGAATGTGTTTTGTTTGAAACCACCTTCTAAACAACTGATCTTCATCTGGCATCTCTAGATACACTACCGGTCAAAAGTTTGGACCCTGAGTTTTTCATGATCTTAACCTTTTGATCTAAGGTCTTCTGCTTAAATGCTTGAAATTAGATTTGTAGACAAATATACATTGTGCCTACTTATGAATTTCTTCAAAATTAAATGAATTAATGAATTTTCTTTTTTTCGTTTTTGTTTTTTTCAATGGATGTGTCAGACCAGATAGTGAAGCAACCAGCAACTGTCCATTATACATGCAAACTTCTTCAATATGCTGCTCATGAAGTTGACGAATGTCCAGAGCTGGAATCTAGACAAAGAAGAAGCTTAATTGTAAGACCATTTTGATTTAACCTTTTTTGGTCAATACATACTTTAATTTGTGTTATTTAATTTTGCGTTATAGTTTTCATGACATTGCAATTATTCTAAAATGGAAAATAGTCATCATAAAAATATTAAAAGATGTTTCCAAACTTTTGACTAGTAGTCTGGTCCATACAGGTTTTGTTTCTCCAGATTATACATTTTTCTTTTAGCTCCTTTGCTTCCCTGTCATTTAAAAAAAAAAAAAGAGTTTGGGACCCAAACACTGTTTTTAAGGATGAGGGTAGAGCTGTGCTGATGCAATATGGATATATGGAAATACACTGCCATTCAAAAGTTTGGGATCAGTCGATTATTTTTTTTTTATTTTTAATTAAATTAATGGTTTTATTCAGCAAGGCTGCATTAAATTGATCAAAAGAGACAGTAGACATTCACACTGTTACAAAATATTTCTATTTCAAATAAATGCTGAGCTTTTCATTTATCAAAGAAACCTGGAAAATATGCCACAAAGATATTAAAAGCAACTGTTTTCAACATTGTTGCTTATGAAACATTTCTTGTTATTATTAAATCGGCATATTAGAATGATTTCTGATGGCTCATGTGAGACTGAAGACTGGAGTAATGATGCTGAAAATTCAGCTTTGCATCACAGGAATAAATTACCCGTTTTCTGTTTGACTATTTTTAAATGTATTTTAAATTGTAATAATATTTTACAATATTGCAGTTTTTACTGTATTTTTGATCAAATAAATGCAGGCTTATAGAGCAAAAGAGACTTCTTTCAAACACTTCTTTCAAAAAAAAAAAAAAAAAATCTTACTTACCCCAAACTTTTGAACAGTAGTCTATCACAGTTTTTTTTTTTTCTCGTCATATT
>JAFVLL020022450.1:0-12899 GCA_021397915.2 Tor tambroides
AGGCATTATAGGAGAAAACTCAGAACTGTTATCATGGGAAAAGGATGTTGCAATAATTGGGTGCCAATAATTGTGGCCAACATGAACTAGAGAAATCATTTATTTCACAGTGATATTTTCCCCCCACATTCAATTGTTTTACTTCAATGATAGGTTAGAATTTTGTGAATTTTTTGAATGAAAGATCAAAAGGATAAACGATGCAGATTTATTTTCACAGCCGCCTTTGCTCATATTTACCAAGGGTGCCAATATTAGTGGAGGGCACTGTAATCTAAAAGTAGCCTGATTGTATTACGGTACCTAAAGTGTGTAATGTAATGGATTACATTACTAGTACCATTTTTGTCATGTAATTTGGAATCAGTAATGGATTACAATTTACAAGTCATCTACCCAGCTCTGGCTGTTTATTAGTAATTATAAAGCACATATTAATGCCTTACTCTGCATAACCATATTGTAGATCGCTTAACCCCCAACACCTAAACATAACTATAACAACTACCTTACTTACTATCAGTAAGCAGCAAATTAGGAGTTTATTGAGGAAAAACACAAGTGAATATGTGTAACCTAATCTAAAGGGTTACCAAAGTTTTTAATGAAATAAATAACCAAACAACCAACCAAACAAACAAACAAACAAACAAATAAATAAATAAATAAAATACATACATTCCTACATACATACATACATACATAAAAAATCTGTGGATATGTTTTATTCTTATTGGAATATCTTAATACTATAATTTTAATCTAATATTAAATTAACAATGGATTCCATTAGTTTGATGTTAGCCTGTACTAAGCTAATGACAAGAAAACATGAGAAGAAAATGAAAGCTTAGAAATGACTAGTATATATCTAAGTGTAAAAAAGCATTACAAAAAATACACAACTCACGCAAATGTTGAGTAAAAAAGTATTTCAACTTCTGTGACCTTATGGTATAGTAAAGTGTCCATTGGATGTGTACTTCAAAAGTAGTAGGTCATCCATCCATAGGGTTTGTTTTCTTGCATTTTTGGTTTGATGTTAGCACAATGCTAAGCTAATAATACTGCATATTCTACTAAACATAAAAAAAACCCTCTGCCAAATAGGCATTCAAAAGCAGTACATGCTAGTGAATTTGTACCACTTTAAATCTCATTAGTGAGTAGATTGTGATTTCAGACAGATGTAATGTCATCAATTAACCAACAGAACAACCTACTCCAATCAATCGGTTCTAAAACATTCAAATCTCTTTCTCTCTCGTCTCTCTCCTCTTTCGCCATTTCCCTGCCTCTCTAGCACTCAAGAGTACACTGCTGTCCTCAGTGTGACAGTATTTTGGTGAGCACATCAGCGGCACTCTGTCCTGCTCTTGCTGCAGTCTCAAAGATTTCAGCTCCTGCCTCCGAGGGCAGGTGTCCCTGACAAACACATGTGTTAACAGTCAATTATCCAGTCAGTAAAGCCCCCTAATTACAGCACAAATCACTTCTGCGGCTGCCAGTGAGATTCACAGAGCTCCGTAGGAGAAGAGAGAGGCATCTTGAAATGGTTGAACGGTGAAAGCTAAACATCTGATGCTGTGAAGATCTCTGTCTTCTGGAGTTAATAGCAAACTATTCCTGTTATGCAGCAGGCTGTGGAAGAAATAAGGGCTCAGTGTGCTGCTGTATTCCCTGGATGCTGCCTGTGCCTCAGTTTGATGGCCTTATCGTGTTTGAAGGAGTGAAAGAGACAGGCTGACTGTAAAGTGAGCATAGATTGCAGCATCACGGGTAAACAGGGAGCGTGTAAAATGTAAATGCAGGGTTTTTTTTAATGCCGAGGGAAAACATATGTTCAAACATGGACAATGCATTTTGGAAATGAAAACTACACTTTTAAGGGCAGATGGTACTTTGCACAGTTGGTCTCCACATAATTACATAAAAAAATGACAGAAGACTGAGCTGCTAATGAGAATCTTTAAGTAAACTTAACCAACAAAAAATGTTTGCGTAGAGCACACAGCACATCTTTATATAGTTCCTGGGTTAATGCTACAATCCCAGCATATTGTAACAAATATGCTAGATAATTGAATTGCATGCTAAAACAACAGAGGCAGGATGTCCAAATAAACCACACCATGAGTGGCATAATTCATAACCATTTTAGCTGTTTTTAACACACTGACCATATAGTCATTCTTCATTTTCTTAACTTATTAACAGAACTTTTTGGTTTAAGAGAATGGAGCAGCTAGAAGGAAAACTCACTTTAATAGCCATTATTAATTAACCACAAGGAAAACATTCATTTCTAATTATAATTAAATTTTAATTTAGTTTGATAATATTCACCTAAGAAATTGAATAAACAGAGCTCGATATCCCTCTGCAAGCACTTGAAAATTCATTCTTGTACTACAGCTCAAGACCTCGCTTTAAATTGTCCTAGATTGAATTGTTTGCAAGGGCCACTGAACAAATGTTTGACTCAAGGATAAATAAGGAGGGTAATATTGATTACAGACTCAGAAGTAATATCTTACATAAATATTTGGGACAGAAAGAGATGCATTATGGGTCAAACAGCACTTTGCTGAATGTGGTACAGAAGCTGAACAAATAAGAACTGATTCTGGGCAGGCCAAGATCATTCATCTTCTGTAGTGCATAACTATAACCAAAGCTGAAAATGCATTTCTGCATTCTGTGCAGCGTGGTTTGCATTAAATTGAACATAGTCACCAATAGAGTCTTCAGAAAGTCACTTTTTGTTTTCCACAGAAAAAAAGAAAGTCATACAGGTTTGGAACAACATGAAATTAGCAGCTAGCAGAGGATCTTATTAGCCTCATCTACTGCATGTTTTAGGGTGCACACTACTTTTCTCCCGAAGGAAAAGTGCACTTAGAAGACAAAAGTTGTCCAAGTTCTCAGACACATTTAGTGTCAACAGGGACAACTTGACAACAAAAATGGTTAAAGCAGTGATGTTTCTGGCAGCCCCTCACTTCACACTATAATAGATGTTTACAGACATCGCTGTGAGACAAGGACAGAATGATGGTAAAGACCCTCCAAGCCATGAATGTCCAAAGGATGTGTGATTGATGCCTCTAGTCTGGAGAGACCAAGACAATGTCAAGTTATAAGAAAGTCCAGTCATGGCTTAAAAAATAAAAGAAGGACCAAACACAAAAGAAAGGTTCTTTGTCACAAGGCAAAACTGTCACTTTCTTTTATTTCATTCATTCATTCATTCATTCATTCATTCATTTATTTATTTATTTTTATGAATATAGTGTTCAAAGTTTTAGTAAATAATGCCTCAGGCACACTGTTAGTCTTTCTGCTGGTACATTGTTGCACCAGTAGATGGCGACAAGTGACTCAATCAATCAAGTCAATCAATCATTTACCAAAAATACTGATTCACTAGGGAGCAAAACAAGTGTAGTTTTAAATAAGTCATTGAATCATTAATTAATTGATTCAAGAACGAAACAAGTGTGTCACGAATCCTGTCCATTCACTCCCGTTCACTCACCACCAGAGGTCACTCGCTCACCACATTGACTCTTGCACTACACAAACTGTTGCACGTCACCTCAAACTACAATTCCCATCATTCATTGCACTGACGACACACACAGCTGATTGCACTGATCACACAGCTGATTGCACTGATTACACGCCTTACTTAAGCCATGGATTTCCTCTCTGTCATTGCTGAGTATTGTTTAGCGTTTATCACTCTCCTAGCGATAGCTACTCTACGGAGCCCACTTAGTTGTTACCATAGTCTTGCCTTGCCTGTTTTTTCATGTTTTGATTCCTGCCCGTGTTTCCTGGGTTAACCCTTTGCCTTGCCGTTCGGACTCTGTTTGCACCTCGTTTGGTTTATTGCTTGTGTACCTGGATTATCTCTCTGCCTTGCCCTGTTGGATATTGTTTGCTGATCGAAGACCCACGCTTGCCCTAGGATTACTCTTTGTCTTGTCTGTGTTATACCTGTTTGCCACTGTCCGACCCTGCCTGTGTTTTGACCATGTTTCACAATAAAGCCTTGCATATGGATCCACACGCCTCTCGTCTCGTCAGCTCCGTAACAAAGTGACTGTACTAATAAATGTGATTTACTGAATTGTTCATTCAACCATTTTGTTAAAAAAAAAAATGCTAATTACTTTCAGAAACTAAACAATTTATTGTTGAATCGTTTATCGTTGAATCATTCACTCAACCGATTCACTCAAACACGCTGATTTATTCAGGAATTAAACATTTATTTTAGGGGGCTTTACTGACTGGATAATTGACTGTTAACACATGTGTTTGTCAGGGACACCTGCCCTCGGAGGCAGGAGCTGAAATCTTTGAGACTGCAGCAAGAGCAGGACAGAGTGCCGCTGATGTGCTCACCAAAAATACCCCCAAAAGGCAATTTAAAGTCATTGTTGTGTAAAGCATCAAATAGACACTACAAAAAGTAGCTTCAGCAAGAACTATTTTGTATGATTCAACATAAAATGTATTGCATATAGCCTACTCTTTTGGACCATGAGGGTGAGTAAATGATGACTAAATTTTCATATTTGGGTGGGTGAACTATACCTTTAATAATAATAATTATTATTATTATTATTATTATTATTATTATGGGAAATATGAAAGTTTTTTTAATGAAATGATACTCTAAATAAGAAACTAAAACTGTCAGTAGGTGGTGATAAATGTCTTAATGATTAAGTCATTGAATCATTTATTCATTCATTTGATTTGTTCAAATGGCTGATTCATTCAGGAGTGAAGTAAATGGTTCTCTTTATGAATGGTCCATTGAATCATTAGGCTTGTTCGACTTGAAGTGGATCATCACCATCAGACCGATCGGTATATGACATCGAATTACAGTGAGAGCGATTAGAGAGCAGACGGCTCCGTTTGAATCACTCTCGCGGTACTTTGATGTCATACACCAATTGGTCTGTGCAGTGCCGCTTCAAATCCAACAAGCCGAATGGTCCACCCAATTCTTTTAAAATGTAGATTAAGAAATAAAATGCCACTGTGTGTTGCTCAGAGATGAATAATTCTGCATTGTCTTTATATTTTCTGTGGCAAAATTTAGCAAAACAAAATAACATTGTTTCTAAAATAACACAATATTAACTTCTTTGAACTGTTGTATAAGATCACAACACATTTGTTCACATTTGCACTCGTGTGATATTGCTTAACTATAAAATATGATGTAAATATGATTTTTTATTTTTTTTTTTTTACTTTTTTTTTGCCCCATATCTTGAATTTTAGAGACACTGTAATTGCATTCTCTGTGCTCCATCACGCAGTGAGTTGTTGCCCTGCGTCATATC
This sequence comes from Tor tambroides, assembly GCA_021397915.2. NCBI lineage: Eukaryota > Metazoa > Chordata > Actinopteri > Cypriniformes > Cyprinidae > Tor > Tor tambroides. The sequence continues at coordinate 5,370 of JAFVLL020022450.1, forward strand.
TGTCATCAATTAACTGAATGAAATATCAGATGACCCACATAGGTCTGGGGCGGGGCAAGTGCGTTAAATGCGTTAATAATTTTAACTGGTTATTTTTCACCGTAATTAATTAATTTAATTAACACATTAAATCTCCAGCCCTAATTTATTTGTAAATCGTTAAATTATGCACTCAAACGATTCGTTCAAAAACGCTGATTGATTCAGGAATGAAACATTTATTTGTGAACCACTGAATCATTCACTCAAACGATTTGCTCAAAACCCTGATTCATTCAGAAACAAAACTCTGTTCTTCTTTAACTTATTTTCGAACTATTTTCGTTAGCTGAGCAAAAAGGCAAAAAAAACAACAACAAAAAAACAACACTGTCTGAAATGTAAGTCAATATTACTTAATTTAACTGCTATCTGAAAGCACTGTCACATTCACAATCATTTGTTTTTGAGTATCAAGACAACAGCTGTCAGGATATTATCAGTCTTGCTTGTGTGATATTGTCCTGACAAAATACGTTTGACTGGCAGACTTTCTGCCCAAAATAATACAATAAACCTGATACAAAAAAGATAGAAATCATCATAGAAAAACATGTTATTTCTGCATTTCAGGATTTGATAAATGTTCACTGAAGTCCTTACCTCATTGTAATGAAATTACAGCATGAATCAAGTAGGTCCTGTAGATGTATTTGGGACAGGGCCAGGAGAATTTATTTGTCATTTCATTCAGTTTAGCCAAGAACTTGTCAGCAAGCATCTGCCAAATGGATTATGTCCAGACTTTGATATTGGATTTATGAAATCTTTGAATCCATTACATCCTGACAAGCTTAGTTTGCAGTCTTATCTTATGCTGATCATTCCTTCGGTTCTCTAATGAATCTGTCATAAGACTCATATTTGTTTACCATCAGAAATTTTGCGGCCCAGGTCTTAATTAACTGTAAGCTGGTATACTCATTGCTCTTTGTTAATTATCTTTTGCTATGTCTTTAGTCAAGCTCAATTTAAAAGTGCAATATTATTATTATTAGGCCTAAACCAAAATCAGTATGTTCTTATCTACAAACCCTTCCTTCAGAGGAAGACATATGATTACTTAAAGCCAAAACAAGCCTAAAACCCAAAACTATGACTGTAAGTTATACTGTTTAGGGTGGTTGCTGAAGCATTTCTACATGCTACATACATTGGTGAGCTCATTACATGATCAAAACTATTTTATTATTTTGTCTAGGTTGTACACTGTTGATCACAAGATGTTGTTTGTGGGAGTGACCCATTAAATTGTATGACAAGAAACTTATTTCTCTGAACAGTATGGATTGCACAGCTGAAAAAAGCAATTGAAAGTCTTTGACATGAAGAGAATTTATTGGAAACAAACAAGCCAGTCTCTCCCACAGACTGAGAATGCAAAAACAGACAAGCCAAGGCTAGTTTTTTTTTTTTTTCTTTCTATTTGTGACCTTCACAGTGTCTTAGATTTGCTTTTCACCATGGAGGCTGAATTGCTTTCAATTAACTGTGGTATTTTTTGTGGCAATAGCCACAAGGCTTGCTGGATGAGAGGGTTAAGGAATCAACTTTTGTTATCAACAAAAAGTGCTCAGCAAAAATTGTGTGACCTACCTTATGTCCTCCAAATATAAAAACTAACCATCATACAGTAAAGTAAAAATGCCTTGGCATCAGTTGAACTGCTTTATGGAATCAATCTTGCATTATTCTTGGAAACTGTATTGGAGCCTTGCTGGTTAAATTTTATTATGATAGATTTAGAAATAGTCTATGGCATTTATCTAATAAAAGCTTTTGTTCTGAGGTCCAAAAATCGTGTATTACTATTTGGATATTCCTTAGGTATTACTGACTCCTTAGAGGGATAGTTCACCCCTTTTTTTTTTTTTTTTTTTTTTGCTGATGAAAGGCTTCATCACTGCAAAGTACATTTTCAGTCCGACTTCTCTTAAACATGCCCAGACAGATCCATACCCTATTCATTGCTGAACTGGCAAGCAATTCCAGCTGCAGTGTTGAACCAATTCCCCATTGAGAGTCTCTGCATTATCCTGTCTTCTTGTGCATTTGTCTTATGTGGACGGCCAGCCTTTTTGGGGGACTTAAATTAATTAGTGTCGTTGTAATGCTGCAATATTCTAGAAATAACAGATTTGGAATGACCAGCTTCTCTTGAAATGGATGAAAGGGTCATCCCTGTGGCATTCATCTGAACAACCTCCTGTCACAGGGTTTCAGTCACCTTAGAGCGGCCCGCCATCTTGCAATCTCAATCAATTAGAGGAATGCTGCCAGTTAAATAGAGTTTGTCATATAATTAAGAAAATTAGCATCAGGTGCCAGATTAACGCCAATAACTTGGAGGTATCTGTAAGTGTTCTCTAATTTTGATTAGAAATTGTTTATCAAATATCTCTTAAGTTTTTTTATACTGTGCTTTAGAATGCTATTAAATTATGAAATATGCTTTAAAAAAAACTGTCCTTCTGCTCCTGTTAGGATAACTTCAAATAAGACTAAGCAGTGAACTTAAAAATTTAGGAAATTAAAGGTTGTTCTCTAATTTTGATCTCCACTGCTTTTTTGACTCTCAAAGTGCTGGTAGCCACTGAATTAAATGCTATGAATCACCAAGGACCACAATTTCAGCTAAAAATCTTCCTTACTGTTCTACTGAAGATAAAAGGTCATCTACATCTTAGATAAGTAAATTAACAGCAAATTTTCATATTTCGGTTAACTAATTCCCTTTAACAAATATATGCATATATGACAATATATACTGAAAAAAAGGATATGTAGCATATAATTTATTTATTTCTACCATGAAAGTTTTAGTATATGGCTAGTGTCATAATCATCATCATCATTATAACTTATGCCATCATCACAGTCCTCACCACGACCATCAAATCATTCCTGAGAACAACAGCAGAAGCCTTTGTAAATATCATAAATCATAACCCGCTTGTGATTCACACACAGCATTTTATGTGTAACCCTGAATGTATTTCCTTATTTAAATCAGGCCATATGGGCCCTGCTGCACCTGTGCAGAATCAGCCATCCAGAAATGAACACGGAAAGCAGATCCGTCACCCAAAATTCAGCAACGTATTCATAAATTGAACTGCTGGAGTTGGGGTTTAGGGCACGCCATGTAGGTTGTAATAAAGTTCAAAGCATATGTGCAAGTGACTGATGTTCACTTACCAAAATCTGTAAAAGTGGTAAGTTAGGTTCTCGGCTCACACTTTGGATGCTTTCATCTCTATAAATATGTACCGTGGATAGCGAAGTGGGTGTCTAATTGGCGCTCTATCCTGCATTTGATCCCATCACTCGAAGTAGGACTTGCTGCTATTAATGGTGTTCTAATTCTGTTTTCCTGCTCACATACATTACACAAGACAGCCTTATTTTGATAGAGCGTTGTGAAAGACTTCATTAGTCTAACAGCACTACATGGTGAATAATGGCAGCTGCCTTGACTTTGTGCCAGGGTGTGATTTTGAATTGTAATGTCCAATTGTAACAGGGCTTTACAACTCATTACTGAAAGGTGCTCAGTCTGTTCAACTATAATGGACAGCTCCTCCTATGTGACTGGACTCTTCAATACTTGCGTCTGAATTACTCAAGACAAGGCTGTTAAGGTTTATGGAGCAAGTACAAAACTGTAGAAATCTTAATCAATGGCAATTTGGAGTGAACATTCGGTCCCACTTTAGATTGGGGACCAATTCTTACTATTAACTAACTATTAACTGTGACTTTTGCCTCTATAAACCCCTAATTTGTGGCTTATTATGTGCTTTACAAGTACTAATATGCAGCCAATATGCTAGTAATAAACATGCTTATTTAATAGTGAGAATTGGTCCTTTAAATAAAGTGTTACCGAACACTGTTTTTTTCTATTAATTTTAGTAATCTAATTTATTTAAAAATGCATCCAGTTCACAAAATGACTTGAAAAGCCTTGTTAAAAGAATGAACTTAGTTTGATAATCTTTTGTCATTTCTTAGAATATTTTATTTTATCAAAACAGCTTCAAATAAAAATTGTCATGTGGTGCAACAACAATGCTAGCCATTGAAATTACCAAATTATTTGTCCTTTTTATGAGAGGGCAGTGTAAGTTATTTTGTTGTGGTGGCAAAAAATAAGCAAGTAAGTAAATATAAAAATAAAAGGGGAGAGAGAGAGAGAGAGAGAGAGAGAGAGAGAGAGAGAGAGTTTACATTGAGAAATATATTTTTAAAAAAACTTTTAAATAATTATGATTAATTAGTCATGTAATTAGTATACACTTGCATACACATGCTTTTAATGTGTAAGGAAAATATGCCATTACTTGGTGGTTATACCGCTTGACAGTTTTAGTTATTAAATTGAACCCTTTCTTGAAATGTTTTTAATAAAATAAAAACCAACATGAAAACAGTATATGGAGTACACTGGGGGAATAATACTGAAATTCCAGAATAACAAAAAAATTGTAAGAATAATTTTATTTTGCTATATTGTGCAGATGCATATGTGAATTTTAAAATGATTTTTCCTTTTTATTATAGTCACTCTTATTGGGATTGGTCCTTGTAAAGAGGACAACGGGGCTCAAATATTTAGCTTGATAATGGTGTGTGGAAATTACGTAGTTATATAACTATATTAGTGATATGCTGTTCTGAAGCTAGACAGAATATATAGTGACTTATGTAAGACCTATTTAAGGCCTTCTATCCTGAGAAAAGTGACAATTCCACAGCTCATAAATGCTCGTAATAAGGGTTTGGATGAATCCTGCAAAGCTATTGACTCAGCCAACAGATGTTGGCATTGTGTTTAAATCAACACATGCCTGTAGGTATTCATAGATGGAAGAATGACGTTATTATTAATGCATATTTCCATTTCTCATACTCTGATTAGGTAACGGGGAGTGGGGTGAGATGGGGTTGGCATTGGTTTCTGTGAGTCAGATGGGTTTCAGAATTAATTCAAGAAAGATTAATATGAGAAAGTCAATGACTCATAGCACTGAAACGTTCCCAGTCATAAAAGACAAATACTTTTCTCCAATACGTGTCCCTAACAAATGTGCTCTTTTTATGTTCATTCATTTCTTTATATATGAGCAGCTTCTCATGGCTCCCCACCCAGCTGGCTTTTAAAACCCATCCATGGAAAAGTCATAATTTGCTGTGATAAAGCAACTAAATCTCAATGAATGAGTAAGACACACTGCATACACAATGGTGCTGTTTGTTAGCTGCATTCTATTCAACTCAGAAAATGAGAACTTTCAACTTCTTTCTTGGAAAAGTGCAACAGAACAGTCGGTTTTCCAGTTTTCCAGTCAGTTTTTAATAAGTAATTACAATAATAAGGTATGTCCTGTATAGTATGAATGTGTGTATTATGAATGAAATCCAGACTTACTACATTTGCCATGTTGTTACTGTCATGTGACCTAACAGCATCAGTTGTGTCGCTTTACTGTCATTCACAAATCCTCTCTAGCGGCCTCAAGGGATAGTAAAGTGTCCACTGAATGCACACTTCAGAATCTCGGCAGTAGCAGTAGTTTGTCATTCAGGTACTTTTTCCTCACTGTTTTATGAATACTGTGAATTTGGACATGCTACTCTTTTCACATACTGTTTCTCACCTACTGCAGTGGTTCTCATCTCTAGTTCTGGCCTGGCGACCCATTGCTCTGCACATTTTGTATGTCTTTCTTATGTAATGCACCTGATTCAAATCATCAGCTCATTAGGAGAGAGCTCCATGAACTGAACTGAGCGTGTCAGATAAAATATATAAAATGTGTAGAGCAATGTGTCCCCAGGACAGGAGTTGAGAACTATCTAGTGCGGAAGCAGGTTCATTCAGGTACACACAAAATGTTATTGAAGTGTCATGATCGTACAAAGACTATAGATATACAAAGATGGTTCACTCCTATTACTTATGAATGGGAGAATGCACAATATGGTCGTAATATGTTCCGCCTTCTAAAGGAAAGAGCCAATCGCTGATTGGTAAAGTCATTGCGTCACTGGAGCTGCTGTTAGAAGCTCCAGTTCTCATTGAAACCAGAGACTCGTGCTTATGACTGCACATGCGCGTTGGCTGGTCTAGCCTGAAAAATAAGATTTTTTAATGCTATTTGAGCATAAGGAACAACATACATGGGGCAGTTCATTTCAGATTTTGTTGTTGATTTGAAATATGTAATTTAATTGTGAGTTCAGCAGGCATTTTTTGAGATTTCAGGATTCCACATTCATTTGCCCAAAATAGCTGCATGTCCGGAGGTGTTGCAAATATGGCCACCGAGTGAACAGACTTTGCTTGAAAGGGACTTTGGGTGATATCATATGGTCAGTATGTTTGCATAACATGTGATTGACTGGAACTCACTGGGGTTGGTAGTGGGATGTTTCAACTTGGATGTTCCCACTTCTGATCTTGTCTAGAACGCAGCATTAATTCCACCATCTGAATCCTATATAACAGGGGTGTCCAATCCTGATCCTGGAGGCTAAAATCCTGCAGAAGTTAATGTCTAAAAATATAATAATTATGTCTATCAAGTTCTAACAGACTATCCAGATTTTAATAAAACAACAGGGTTATGCCTTTAGAAGCACAGGTGTGTCTGTCACTTTAAAGGTATGGTTCACCCAAAAAATGAAAATTCTGTCATAATTTACCCAGGTTGTTCTAAACCTGCAAGTTCTTTCTTCTGTTGAACACAAAAGAAGATACTTTGAAGAATGTGGGTAACTAAACAGCTGCTGATCCTCAGTAACTTCCATAGTAGAGAAAAAATGCTATCAGAGTCATTGGGGACCAGAAACTGTTTGGTTACCCACATTTTTCAAAGTATTTTCTTTTATGTTAGACAGAAGAAAGAAATTTTTACAGGTTTGGAACAACTTGTGAGAGTGTAAACGTTGACAAAATTTTCATTTTTGGGTGAACTGTGAGCAAATGTGTCTCTGCAAACTGCGCTTTCATCATTAGTTGTGGGGAAGTCGTGGCCTAATGGTTAGAAAGTTGGACTTGTAACCAAAAGTCGCAGGTTCGAGTCTCATGTCCGGCAGGGATTGTAGGTGGGGGGAATGAATAACCAGTGCTTTCTCTACCCTCAATACCACGACTGAGGTGCCCTTGAGCAAGGCACTGAACCCCCAACTGCTCCCCGGATGCCACAACATGGCTGCCCACTGCTCTGGGTGTGTGCACTTAGGATGGGTTAAATGCAGAGAAAAAAATAAATAAATATGGGACAGTCGTGGCCTAATGGATAGCGAGTCAGACTTGAAACCCAAAGGTCGTGGGTTTGAGTCTGGGATTGTAGGTGGGGGGGAGTGAATGTCCAGTGCTCTCTCCACCCTCAATAGTCAAGTCACCTTTATTTATATAGCACTTTTAACAATACAGATTGTGTCAAAGCACTTAACAGTATCAAATTGGAGGATAGAGTGTCAGTA
>JAFVLL020022452.1:0-18517 GCA_021397915.2 Tor tambroides
CTCCCTCTCTCTCTCCCTCACCCTCAATACGGAGTTGCTCTTAAAGGACCCGCACCATTCTACAACAACTCACATAGAGATCAGGGCCAGATACTATTTATTTTTATTATTAAGCACCAATGTTTGCCTCCTGGAATTGATTTTGAAAAGGTAAATATTTAAAAGTATATATTAAAAATGAGGCAGAAAAATGTACAGTGACAATATTTTATTACAATATACCATAATATAGATATTTTTGTTGCCAAACCAAAGTAACAGACAAGATTAATCACAATAATTTCTTCCAGTATGCAAACTGCCACTGGGCATCATGATTATTGACTTTCTATAATATACCTAACTGATTCTTTAAGCCCTGGATGGCAATATTATTGTTTTAGCAGTGAGGTAAGCATGCAAAGATCATTACAACAGCATGATTATGAGAGTGATTTTCATGTTTGATAACATAATACACTGACAGAGATTAAACATTGTAAACCATACAAATTAAAAGTGAAGCATGAAAATTAAATATGAAACATTTATATTGTTATATTTTTATATGCAAATTTTAGATTTCCATTTCTGAAGTAACTAAACTAGTCCCTTCAGGGTTTTGTGATGTTTGAATTCTGAGATTCTGCCTGCAGACCAGCACACACAGGAGAGGATCTGAAATCAGTCTCATACTCAGCAGGAATGAAGGAATATGGAAAGGAGGACGACGATTTGGGAAAGGTCCTGTTACGAATGATAAGAGTGTGAGTAAAATATAGGGCAAATAAAACACCAGCAGAGTGAATATGAAAACAACCACAATATGATGATCTGGTTTCCTGGATGTGTGAGAGTGACGATCAGCAGAACAAGAAGCTCCACAAGATAGAGAGATCCATGTGATTACTGACACAATCAACACTAATGCAATAAGGACAGAATACGTATAACGCAAAAAAATATGACCAATGAAGGTACAGATAAACACAAGAACATAGAAAATTATAAAACACGGTGAAGAGAAAACACGAGCAGTATACAGTGGATATTTGACTGAGAGAATTCCTTCTAGCGCCACCAGCTGGTGTAAAAGAATACCACAGACTCTTGACATCGCCCATAAAGACCGCAAAACAGTAACTGTCCAATTAAAATACCAAATCTCATCTAAGAGTTGTTTTAACAGTATGTAGGGACTCGAGAAAATCTCAACAATGTCACTGAGGAGGAGGAGGATGATGAAGACTGAAATACAGAGTCCATTCTTTCTGTGATGGATTAGATCACTGACAGACCAAACAAGAGCTGGTAGACCTGCACACGCACTAATGATGGTGAAGATGGACCATCTGACCTTTATCTCCAGCCGGTCAGCTTCCAGCTTCCATTTAAATGGGTAAGATTCCATAAAAAATTCCATATTTTGGTCTCTCTTCAATTTCTTTGCGATCTCCAGCTGAAAATATGTAAGTGTACAAGTGAAAAATGAAAAATTTGTATCTGTGATAAGTAAATGTTGAGCAACTTTCAAAAGATACAAAGCTCAAAGTCAGCAAAATGTACAACAACTCAGAATCATCAAACTGAAATTATTCCTGCATTCTAGTCTGTATTACATGTCAGTTCATATTTAATGACTTCAAGTGAAGAAACAACAACGTCTTACCTAGATATATTCACAAGACAGTGCTGTGCTGATGGCGTAACAACGTTTAAAATCTTGGTTGATTTTGTTTCTATTTATGTCTTGCTCTTTTTTTTCTACTGCTGGTTTCTGGTTCTTGGTTTATCTGATAGTTTGATCTCAGCTCTCATATCTGAGCTCTGACTGTGGTTTCAGTAAGAATCATGAATAATCTTTACTTTAAAAAAAAAAGATGTTTTAAAGTATCAAAAAAAGAAAAAAGAAATAAGACAACACTTTTCCTGCCTGTAGCACCTCTATAAATGTAGAGTAGATTTGTACAAATTGTATTTTTATTGTGAATAAAAGGAGCTTAATGTAAAAATGTCAAGCTTGTTTATTTACTGGACGCTCCTGAAGTGTTACCAAGAAAGTTTTTAATCCATTTAATGTTTGCACATTTTTTGTTGTTGTTGTTTTTTTTTACTTTTAAATGTTGGTTGGTAGCGCAATCTGTAATCTTCAGAAGCGTAATCTGTAATCTGGTGACTGTAGGTGTTGGTCTGCATCTGTCAGTGTGGTGTGACTGTGAACTGGCCTTTAGTTGTAGCCTTACACAAAAATTCCAACGGTTTGTTTAAAAGGCTCATCAGTGTCAGAAATGTGTGAAAGCGGTGCAAAACTGAGAGTCCATATACTGACGTGTGATGTCAACAGATATGTAGCCCAGTGGTTATCAGTAGTTAAAGACTACGTTCAAAAATGTCTTTTTATTGATGTCATTTCGTCAGTGTAATATTTCTGAATGTGCTTGACACCTCTCTCCCTCAGACGGTCAAAGTTGCTGTGTCAGCTCTTGAGGCTGGGCCAATGCTGAAGAAGCTTTCGTGGGTGGTGCATGTGAGAGCATTATTTTTTGGTATTTATTTGTTTTTTATAGCAATATCTGGCAACACTTCATTGCCGGCACTTAAACTGACGGTAATCAAAAAAGCCCACGGCCAGGTTGTTGCTGACAGGATACCACATTCGATAAGGCAAACGCAAAAAAAAAAAAAAAACACCCTGATATTATCTGTTAGAAGCATCATCAACACTATCAAAAACAGTAGCATTTAACACTAGTAGGCTACAGAGATCTGTAGAACAAGTAGGTTACAGAATGAGATGAAATATGCAAACACTATCCATGAAAACTCTGCTATTTCATTCAGTATAGTATTTAAATATTTTATCAGTCATGTTAAAAACAGCCGTGAGAGCACTAGACAAAGTTATCATCTATATAGCAATGGTTATTAATGAAAACTAAACAACAATATTTATTGTTGCATGAATAATAAACTGATCAAATTATCCACCCCTAACCTATAGTAAAGTATTAACAAATTTTGATGCAATAAATGGTATAATTTAACAATGTGCATTCCTCCAAAACAGAGAAAACATCTTACACAAACATCTATATGTCTGTCTCTTTTAAAGCGTTTAGTGTATTTGTAGGGGTTATTATAGCAAAATTCTTCATCAAAATTCTCAATGTCTTTATGAATGGGTCACTGAATCATTGACTCGCACGATTCAAATGTGTTTAAAAAGTATGTTGAATTTCATTAACTGGAAAAAAAGAAGAATTTTATTAACAGTGCTTGCTTTTTAATGCATTGTGTTACGCCCTTGGGCGTTTGATTTCCTTTTTATTCTAAATGTAGGCCTTGTACCTTGTATTGTGTTTTGTGCTCTTTTCTGCCTCTTCCTCACTATCTCTCTCAGGTTAATTACCCCCAGCTGTTACTCGTTGTGAGCATGCCTGAGAGAGAGTGGAGCAGTATAAATGGAGCCTTCAGCCGCTGCTAAGGAGGATCACTTCTCCTCAGCTCTTGACTGAAACGCCTTGTCTGCTCATGCTTGCAGCCTTTTTTTCCTTTGTCTAGGAATATATTCTCATTTGTGAGAACTGCCTAATAGTTAAATCCTTGTGAGGGGGTAACTAAAAGGTACTGTGATTATTCCTATTTGTTGATTGTGTTGCTAACTAGCTTACCTAGTCTGCGTGGGTAGCTAAAAGGGGGCTGTGTGTGTTAAGTATCCCACTTAATTAGAGCGGATAACTAGTAGCTTTTCTTTTGTTGTTTAAACCTGAAAACTTGCATATAGTTACTTAAGTAACTACCTTGGATTGAGTGCCTTGTTTATTTCTGAATATCTTTTCTCCTGGGTATTGTTAAGAGAGGGAGCTGAGGGAAGTTCATGTTTGGGTTTATGTGTGTGCGTGTGTGGGTTTTTTTTTTTTTTTTAGTTGGCTAATTTCTTTCTTTGTTACCTCACAATACCTCTAGACTAAAAGGTGGACGTAACAATTGTATTTTCAGGGCTTGCATTTTTTGAAGCTGCAATTGTACATGGTTGTATATTTAAGCTGTGAATATTTCAAATGAAAACATTTTTGCACACAATTTCATAATTTCAGCAAAAACAGACAAAATTGTTTTCATAGTGCATTATAAAACACAGATTGTTTCGAAGTAATTTCATAGTAATAAACAGGAAAATAGGGGCGAGTAGCCTACATGATGACAGCGTTACCATATCGAGGTGAATTAGGCCTGTCTCTTTAATGGACTGCTTTGTTTTTAACCACAGACCTGGAAACAACAACAACAACAACAACAAAAAGAAAACATTGCAGTTAAATTCCATTGTCTTTTCTGAAAGAAGACCCCTGCCCAAAATACAGAATTAAAGTTGTATACAGTTTACAATATAAATATATAATTCACTATAAATATATCATAACACTTTTATGCCTGATATGCTGAAAATTGATTACAGGGGCAGACTGGCCATCTGGAGCACAGGGTGTTTTCATTCAAATTTTTGTCATTAAAAACCCTAAAATCAAATCCCTACAGAATTAAGAGGTAATTGTAATTAAATGAACAGTAACACTAATGGGGTTTCTGTTGAGAGCTTGAATCAGATTACCTTAATGTACTTATATCCAGAATCTCACAAATATTGATTGTATTACAGCTACTATGTTTTATATTAATCTTCACTTTATTTCTCTGCATGCATGAATATAAATAATCTGCCAAAACCTAAACAGTCTCAAAGCCTCAAGGATCATAAATTAAGATGATTGCATTTCTGATGTTTGTGAATGTGTTGTATGACTTCCACCAGCAGGTGTTACCCTTGAACAAGTCAAGCCAGCTTGCAATTTTGTTATTAAATTAGACATGAAGAAACTACAGTAAATAAACAATGCATTTCTTTTTAGTTTTACAGTAAAACCATTAACACGGATTATTTACTGTAACTGGTCAGCTGATACAAAGTGCAGCAGGGGTTGTAGAAAGTCAGTGGCAGCTGAGCATAGTAAATGTTATAAATTATAACAACTGTATTATAAATGATAACTTTTTTCAATGTAGTTTTTACAATACACAACTGATCTTTTATTGGTTATGCAAACATTAAGGGAACATTCCATTTCATCATTTTTCAAACATTATGGGACTGTAGCTTTTGAATGTTCTCTGAACATTCTGAGACAAGTAGCAACATTACAAAAATATTAGATGAATATTCCATGAACAATGTATAAATCATTTTTTTGTACAAATGTTTTAAGAAAAACAAGAGAAATAAACCATAAACAGGCTACAATATAATCAGCTGATTGAATTAAATATTCATAGATTAAAGGATTTGTACTGTACATCTGTAAAATAAACGTCTGTCAACATAAATGATTTATGTTTTACGTCTCATGGAAGGTTAAAAGCAGTATGACAATATAGGAGCCATTCTTTCTTTGTAAAGAATGACAAAATAATGAAATAATTATAAAATATGGTAAAGAGAAAACACAAGCAATATGCAGTGGATATTTGACTGAGAGAATTCCCTCTAGCGCCACCAGCTGGTGTAAGAGAATACCACAGTCTCTTGATGCCCAGAATAAAGCCCACAAAACCTGAAATGTCCCATTCAAATAAAAGATGACATCATCTAAGAGGATGTAGGGACTCAAGAGAAGCTCAAGAAAGTCAATGAGGAGGAGGAGGATGATGAAGGCTGAAATACGGTGTCCATTCTTTCTGTGATGAATTAGATCACTGACAGACCAAACAAGAGCTGGTAGACCTGCACACACACTAATGATGCTGAAGATGGACAATCTGACCTTCACCTCCAGCAGGTCAGCTTCCAGTATCAACTCAAAGATTTGGTTAAAGTCCATAATCCAGACTGGAAATCTCATATTCTAGTCTCTGTGATGTTTTAGCAATGAAAATATGTAGGCATCTAAAAATGAATGAATGAATGAATGAATGAATAAAGAAAGAAAGAAAGAAAGAAAGAAAAAATCTATCTGTGATGAATAAATGTTGAGCAACTTTCTCAGAATTACTAGGCTGAAAACATTCATGCATTCTAGTCTGTATTTCATGTCAGTTCATATTTGTCATTCTGGACCACAAAACCAGTAATAAGGGTACATTTTTTGAAATTGAGATTTATACAGTACCATCTGATAGATTTATGTCATCTGAAAGCTGAATAAATAAGCTTTCAACTGATGTATGGTTTGTTAGGATAGGAGAATATTTGGCTGAGAAAATCTGGAATATGAGGGTGCAAAAAAATCAAAATACCGAGAAAAATTCTTAGCAATGCATATTGCTAATCAAAAAATTAAAATTTACAAAATATCTTCATGGAACATGATTTTTACTTCATATCCCAATTATTTTTAGCATAAAAGAAAAATCAATAATTTTGACCAATACAGTGTGTTTTTGGCTATTGCTACAAATAAACAAATATAAGTGAAAAAATAAACAACAACTGTGTCTTACCTAGATATATTCAGGAGATTTCTACTGCACTGTGCTCATGTCAGTGTTTCCAATCGTGGTTGATATCTTCTCTCTTTCTGTCTGTGTGTCTTGCACTTTCTTACTTTTCTGCTGGTTTCTGGTTGTTGGTTTATCTAGTTTGATCTCAGCTCTCATATCTGAGCTCTGACTGTGGTTTCAGTAAGAACCATGAATAATCTTTACTCAAAACCATAATGTTCAATAATTTACTGCATGAATGCAGCACCTCAATGCATGAAATTGTACTTGTTTTATTGTGAGTAAAAGGGAATTACTGATGAAACATCAATCTTGTTATTTATTAAATGGTTAGTACAGAGAGTATCGCGATGCATGCGTGTGGTGCTGCTGACGCAGGAGCCGGTGTTCTGACGTAGAACCCAGATGAGCTGAGCCTTGTTTACAAGCAGAAGACGACACATACTGCACATGAATCAGTCTTTAAATGTAAGATTTCGACATAAAACGTGCCAGTTGCATTGCTGTCTATGGAGGCTCAGAGAGCTCTCTGATTTCATCAAAAATATCTTAATTTGTGTTCAGAAGATGAACAAAGGTCTTACAGGTTTGGAACGACATGAGGGTGAGTAATTAATGACAGAATTTTCATTTTTGTGTGAACTAACACTAAGTTACTTGACTGGCAAGAAACATTCAAGAGGTTCAGTCCTTTGTGTCTGTTATAAGGTTGGTTTTATTTGATCCTGTGTTTTTTTGTTTTGTTTTGTTTTGTTTTGTTTATCCTCTGTCTCTCAGTGCCTGTTTTTGGTTCAACCTTCCTGTGACAAAAGAATGGACCAAAATAATGCATCTAGCAGCAGGACAAATCTTCCTCCTCACACAGGGGAATCGCTCATTCATGTGTGCTATTTCTGGCCACAGAATTGCTGACCATTTTGTTGGCAGTTTTTTACAATCACTAGGACACATTTCTCAATACTTAGGTCATGACCTCCCGGTCTCAAATCGAGTCTTTAGCCATTTTCAAAAAAACATCTAAAGACACCTTTTTCACCAGCACCTGACCAACTAATACTAGCACTTACCTATTCTATTCTATTCTATTCTATTCTATTCTATTTACATCTATAAAAAAAAAACTAGCTACGTGTACTGTGCTAGACTAACTGAAACTTGTTTACTGTTGCTCTCTCGTTGGTCTGATTGCTTCTATTGTTCTCCTTATTTGTAAGTCGCTTTGGATAAAAGCGTCTGCTAAATGATTAAATGTAAATGTAAATGTAGGTCACTTTTTCAAAACTCTTCACACAGTGAGCACAACATCAGTCTCTGTGGGCTAAACTGTGGATTTATCATTGCTTTGGCACAAAATGTATCCATTGACAACATCTGTCAAATTACACCAATTCTTTTATCACTTCAACACAAACTCCACCAAAACTTTATGTACAGTACTATGCAAGGCAATTTGCATGTTTACATACTGTTTTCAAAACTTAAGTTTAAAACCTAGCGCAATACAAAAATTAATACGACAGCTATTTGCAACATTTCTACAGTAATATCATACAGAAAAATATTCTGAATGTAAAAAAATCAAATACTATCAAAGCAGTTGTATGTATCTGAACATCTTCACAAGTGTTAGTCTTTCACACTTTCATTACCCTCTATACAAAAGAAGAAAACTTAGGAATAATTAACGTAAACATGGACCATGTAACATATCCTGCAGTGAATTATAAAGAGTAGAGAGTGTCATTTTTTTTTTTTTTTTTTGTAAAGAAATTTTACAAAACATTGATTGTATTATGCTACCTGTTGTTAATGTTTTTAGGTCATTGTGATATGAGTGATAAAGTGTGTTTGTTTGCTGAAAACGTTTGCTAGTGTTGTGTTAGAATGACTTGATTTGAGACATTAATGAAGTGTTTTGGTAGTTTTAGTACATTTTGAATGTGAAATGAACTTCTGTGTCGAGTTGAAAGATGGTTAGGAGAACTGTGTGAAGACTTTTGAAAAAGTGACTTTAGTATTGAGAAAAATAAAATAAAAAAATAATATTTCTAAGATGTAAATGAGGGTTTGTTTAAAGTCAGGTAAGATAACAGCAAAAGGGTTTTTTGCTAGCTTTTATTCATCTTCCTATACACAGTACCACAGTGGATGCAGAATCAGGAAAAATCAAAATTTCTCACGTTAATCACTCATGATTAATTTATTCAGCAATAAAACTATTTTACGGGGCTTCACATGATTAAAACTGTAACATAAATTGGTTATTTGATTTCAACACAGCAGCTAATGATCCATATATTAGAATAAAACAGCTTACAAAATGCAGCGCTATCCAGCAAATGAAGTGCACAGAGATCATCAGCATTAGTTCTGAGTTTAAACGGTATCAAAACTACAAATATATGAGCACAATGAAAAATCTCATTGTATCTGTAAATTAATCTTTAATTTTCCTGTTTGCATTTGTGCTCTGCACGAAAAGTAAATTCACCTTTGCATTAGTGTATCATCATCTCTTTTAGTATGAGAATTTACACTCCAGTCACATTCACGCATATAACTGATCTTCAGATCAAGTCTGCAAAACTTCAAGTACATTATCTGTTTTATACTCAGTTTTGAAGGATCTAATGATCCTCAAATGCAAACTGTGTGTGTGTTTTGTGTGGTTTTACTTTCTTCTATTCTTCATTCATTCATTCATTTATAATCGTTTATCATTTATCAGTTATATTATATTATTTTTCCACTGTTGTTTAGTCTTGTGATTCTGTGTTTCAAGGAATATTTGTGTTCACGAGTAAGAGATAACAGAATGTCTCCATTTCAAGAGTTTCAGCATCACGGATGTAATTTTCCATTGCTATTGCTTGTGGTATAATAACACTTGTTGGATTTGTGCTGTTCAGACAAATCTGAGCATTGAAACATACACAACTAAAATTATATAAAATTATATAAAAACCTGACAATATTTTGTCAAATATACCATTATATAGATATGTTTGAGTCACTAAACCAAAGTAAAAAAAACAGAAGATTAATCACAATAATTTCTGCTAAAATATAAACTGCCACTGAGCATCATGACGATTGACTTTCTATTGTATACATAACTGAATCTTTCTGTACTGACAACATTAACGTGTTTTAGCAGTGAGTTATGTATGCAAAAATTATTACAATATCATGCACATGAAGGTGAGGTTCATGATCACATAATACACTGACAGACAGAGAACATACATTGTAAACTATGTAAAACATTAAGTATGAAAGATTTATATTGTTATATTTTATATTTAAATTTTAGATTTCAATTTCTGAAGTCCCTTCAGAGTTTAGTGAGATTCTGCCTGCAGACCAGCACAGGCCTCAGTGGGCTGATGGTTCTCCTATCATGTGGATCTCCTTCACAGCGGTTGAAGAGGATTCAACAACAACAGGCTGAAAACATTCATGCATTCTAGTCTGTATTACATGCAAGTTCATATTTAATGATCAAGTGAAAAAAAAAAAAAAAAAAACATATATAAATAAACATATTAATGAACTGAAAAAACAACAACAATAACAACCATGTCTCGATGTAGTCAGAACATTTCTACAGCGCTGTGCTCATGTTTCCAATCTTGGCTTATTTCTTATCTATTTCTTGGTTAGTTTCTTCCTCTTTTCTACTGTTGGTTTCTGGTTGTTGGTGTAAAATAAAAATGATTAGTTATTTAAATATATAATTAGCGTAAGTGTGCTATTTCTGGCCACAAAATTGAGTTTCGCTGCTGACCATTTTGTTTAACATTTTAAAATGTAAATAAGAGTTTGTTTAGAGTCACATATGATAACAGCAAAAGGGTTTTTAGCTAGTTTCATCTTCTTATCGATACACAGCACCACAGTGCATGCAGCATCAGGAAAAATCAAAATGCGTGACATTAATCACTCATGATTGATTTATTCAGCAATCAAAGTATTGTACGGGGCTTCACATGATAAAAAGTGTAACATTAAGTTGATCATGTGATCTCAACATGGCAGTCAACCATTCTTATAAACATGTCTGTGCCAGCCCTACCTAAATCTAAGCCTGTGTGTTTACATGTGTGATACAAACTAATGTTTATTCACAAGATTTATTTGGGAAATTGATTTATGGTGTAGCAAAAGCGATTTATTTTGTGCTGAGACATTATAAATTATCACTACTAAAAACTGAGTTTTGAAACAGTGCAGTTCCAACCACTAGAGGGAGGAAGCAATGCATGTTTTACATCAGATGCTGAAAGCTGTGCCAGAGGAAAGCCACTGATCCCTGTGTTTTATTTCTCCTGATAATTCGTGTTCACAAAAAGTTAGTAATATTCAGGCGAAAACATTCAACTTCACATTTTCTGTATGTTTAACTTGCCCGGCCGCCGATTTGCACACAAACAAATTCATTTCATTAAGTGGCAAAAGGCAAAAAAAAAAAAAAAGAAGAAGACAGTTCACTGTTATTACTTATGAATGGGAGAGAAACTGCAATGCACAATATGGCGGAATATGTCCCTCTTTCTAAATAAAAGGGCAACTCTCTGATTGGTAAAGTCATTACATCAACGCAGTTGCATTAGAAGCTCCGGTTCCCATAGAAACCCGGGACTCGCGCTTCAGAGAGCACACATATGTCTGCAAGATGTCTTTTAAAGATCGCTTGATCTGGAAAGCATCTGCTGTGTATAAACATCTGACAGACGTCTGTAAGATGTCATTTTTACATATATTCTAAATCATAAACATCTTAAAGCAACACTATGTAACTTTTGCTCACGGTTCCCCGTGTGGTCGATAAGCGCAATTGTCTGTTACCAGTGTCGTAAACACTGTCGCTGTAAGCTTCCCTGTGGGCAGTGCAATACATATGAATTTGTTGACTAAAGCTGAGAGAACCGGCAAATGCAGAAACCTCATTTGGAAACCATGTCCACCAACCAGGGGTGCAATTCCTAAAGGCATCATTAGCCAACTACGGTCACAAGTTCCGTCGTTACCAGCATAGTTCAACGAGTCGGTGTTTCCCGAAACCATAGTTCAAACAAACGTTCACAAAAATGAAGTATACTTAGGCCTTAACAGAGCCTCTTTATTTGAACAATCAGCGTCACAAACTTCCATGGTTGGAACCACAGCTCTCGGACCTGTGGTTAGAAGCATAGTTTCTTGTTAGTAAGATATATAAATATGCTCTTGGGCACAACAAGCAAGCTAACATGCAGTACTATCTGTATCTTCCATTCTATCTAGATATAAATGCATTTTAATTATGTATTTTCGCACGTCCATTGTAAGCGCCATTTTTGAAAAGTGCGCATGTGCATAAATACCTAAGGGAACCCCAGAGTATGATGTAAGAGGGAACCCGCGATGAATCAAACATCAAATAAAGCAAAATGACAGGGAACAAAAAATAGTAAATTAGTCAGTAGGTGCCATGTTTAATACAAAAGCATCTTAGAGATCGCTAATCAGTTAATTAGCAGAAGTTATTCCTCCACCACATGCGTGTGACGTCATTAACAATGCTATATTGTTGAACTAATGTGGTTCAAACGATGGAGATGCGACCGTGTTCGGGAAACTGTCGTGACTAGCTAATTAGTTTCCAAAACAATGCGTCATACTGTGGTGGTTAATCAGTGAGTTACATAATTGTTCGGGAAACGCACCCCAGGTAAAATATCCCGTGTTACACTATGTTCTACAAACATCATTACATCGTTTTATTTATTGTTACTCCAGAATGACAAAAAGAACAGTAGTATGTTAGCCTAGCTTTTTTTGCTCGCATAGTTCGTATGTAGCATTGTTTGCAAAGGGTGTAATATGTATAACAGAATAAAATGTTGTCCGCGCAGTCATGTCATAATGTCCATAATAGCCTATACATCAGACATTGTCATAAGTTCATAGGGCTGTAAAGTAACAGAGCATCTTTATTTGAATAACGATTCAGACCATATATATAATAATAACCATGTACGCTTCTTGGATATAAAAAGAGATAGGACTTACGCCTAACTAAGTGTGTCCAGTTGGGTCCTGGAAGTGACGTCAGCTTTGGTGCGACGGGTGCACATTCAGGAGGTAGGAGCTACTGGTGGTAGCTACAATGTGTCCTGTTTACGTTATGCGGGGTCATTTGAGACTTGTTCTATTTATAGTGTGGCTAAGGAGAACTACAGATATACCAAGTGAAGGCTGAATTCTGTGAGTTCAATTTGCGTGCCGTCAAGCGCGTTGGGTGGGGTGCATTGCCATCCGCAGGTATGTAATGTTTATTTGATGTTTGGGTAAAGTGATAACTTTTTTTATACTATACTTAATCATTTTATTTTAGTAGGATATGGGGTCTGGAAAGTGTTGCAGCAGGCTTTTGTGGGGCGCTGCTCGTCTGTATGAGCTGCAATTATGAGCATGCCCTGCAAACAAGCCTGCGGTGGCCCTTTACGGGCCCACTTAGGGCTAGTCTAAGGGCCCCCAGCGGGCTGCCAGCGCAGGGCCCCTGAGAATTTGCTCATTGGCAAAACGTTGGCCCCTTAGCACTGGCCCTGCATGGGCAGCCCTCATTTAGCCCCCAGGAAGCCCTCACAAGGCCCACACAATTAATCTACAACAATACATCTGTTTCACTATCAATACTTCTCAGCTACTATAACTTAAGTCTTTGGGAAAAACAGTTACTATACATCTGAAATGGATAACTAATGTCTGTATTGTCAAAAATGTACAGTAGTCAAAGGGATTTCAAATCAATTTATTAAATACAAAATAGAAAACATTCAATTCAGGTTAATACAACTACATATAGGCAAAAATGTAAATACACAAAAGTACAACAAAAAAGAAAAGAAAAGAAAGAAATGTAAGATTGTAGGATTTCGTCATGTGAAAGTTGGTGTGTGCAAAAGTCTTATCTGTAGTACATCAATGTCCAAACACTGTCCATAGCTGAAGTTGGCTGATAGCAAATGAATAATCCAACCTCTTGTAATGAAAACACACCACAGCTCTCAAACACCAGACTCTTCCTAACCAGGAACAGTCAAAAATAGTCCAGACTATGGTCTTACATCGAAAAGAACTTTAAATCCATGTTCAAACTGGACCATGATGTGGTGACCTCACCAATAAAGAGTCCTTCTAAAATGCATACAAATACACTGTCTTAAACTCTTACCATCAATCCAAACATAGGCCATACATACACGTAACATCAACTCCTTACTTTAGACTGGGCTTGAAATGACACATTTCCCAACCAGGACACAGCACAACGTGTTCAACAGGTGAGCTATACTGGCTACTGCTGCTTGCTTGCTAACTCTCTCTACCACATGGCTTTAGTTAAGGAAACCTAAAACACCCTAGCACCCCTAGTGGTAAGGAAAAAAAACTGCCCACAAAATTCTTATTAACAGGCTCATGTCTGTTACACCTCAAATATGACTCATGAGACCCACTTTCCTGCAGAGTTCACCCACCTGCGATTTTCTAATGATCCTGAAGACATGCTCAGGTGTGTTTGATTAAGGTTAGAAGTTAGAACTAAACTGCAGGAAAGTGGATCTTGCGAGCCAGATTTGAGGATCCCTGGCCTATATGAAACAACAGGTTCTGAAAAGGTGTCTTTTGGTTTGAGCCATTCCAGTTCAATTGAGTGACTAAAGAATGGCCAGTCAATGTTAGTATTCTCCTAGTTGCATTACAGGGCTGCCTTCACAAAACCTGCATTGGCCCAAAGGTACAAAAGTTGCTCTGGGCCCGAATGGGCTGGCCCACACTGGGCCATTATGGGATTAATGTGGGCTGTCCCATAGTGTGGGCTGCTCACAGAGAGCCTGTGGTGAGCCCAAAGCTGTGGGCCTCACCTGGGCAAGCCCGCATTGGGCCCGTTTAGGTTTGGTGTGGGCTTGCCCTAGTCCACTGTGCCCGCAAAAAGCCAGAATGGGCCCCACAGGAGCATGTTTACAGGGTGGGTTATTCACCGGCGGCTTAGGAACATCTGCACGGATCAGATTGCTTCTTTCCGGGAGCTGATCCCTTCGACTAACCTTCTGCCTTTTACTAGAACCATGCCTGGGTCGTGAATGCTTTTGGGTCTAACTGGATGACTATTTCAAGATGCAAGATGAATCTCCCAGTTCTGAAGCGGTAGCGTGTGCATGTGTATAATGTTATATGTGTGAGGTGTTTTAATGTTTGTATATTAAAGAGATTATTCTTGTATTTTATTGTATGCCATTAAATTGTGTGAAACCTTTCATTATTGTTTGATATCTCAACAAATCTGTGTATTGGGTACTTGATGTGGGTCCCCAGCCTAATTTCTAGGGTGGTGTAGTCTAAAATTTAGTGCCAAAATTGGCAACAATTCTAACCCTTGAGATAAGAGGGTCACAATTGTAACGATTAGAAAGTGAGCAAACGGACTGGATGTGACTTGACCCATATGATTATTGGATCGGTAACCTGTGGACGATATACAATTGTTGGAGTTTTTACATTTTAAATGTGTATCGCTTTTTTTTTTTTTTTTTTTTTAAATGTGTGTGTGCCCAAAAATGAAACTATAACTAGTATGTAATTGAGATAACCAAGTGTGGCAAATGCCACTGAGTTGTGTAAAGTATAATTTTTGGTACATCTTCTCTCGTACCATACTGGGTTAAAATTAAAGGTGGTGACAGCATACGTGTTAGCCTACAATCAGCAAAGCTCATCAGTGCCCCTTAGTTGAGGATAGGGTTTATTACAGTATATCTGATATCTAAAGAAACAGGAAAAGGATACTTCAGTACAGCTTTATTGTTGTGAATAATGAGGAATATTGTGGTATAAATAATGAGGACTGAAAATGAGGAGTGAAATACAATGATTACATTCAAGAGAACTAATGATTTGACTGTGAAAACACTGAAAAGAGAACTGGTAATTGTTCTGTTGATGCTGCAGAGAAATGTTCATTAGGAGATGCTGAGGAAAAGCCACTATGCTTTCCCCTGATAATTCAGACACTTTTATCTGCCCTTTAATGGCTGTATCATCATTGTTCAACAGTTCAGACTATGCAGAGATTTACTGTATGATAATGTGGCCTCAGAAATGGTTTGAGTCTAATGTGAAGTGTGTGCAGATCAGTTTAAACATTTGTTGATAGAAATTCACTGAGTTCACTGAAACTTATTTTTCAAATATGAACAATCAGTTCTTCCTTTAGGTTTCTAGTTTGTCTCCCTGTTCTCCTGTCATCCTTATTTGAAACTGAAAATATGCACAAAATTAGTGATATTCAGTATATAGTGCAATAGAATCATGCATATTGTAATAACATCACAACATTGGTATAATAATGAAAATATAATACACCAAAGGATTAACTAGATAGTAAATTAAATGTGTAAGGTTATGAACTATCACAAATAAAGACCTTGATAGCTTTGCTTGTAGGCATGAGAATAATTTACCTCAAATTTGTGAGTATAATTTGAGATATTATTTAACACCCTTTTCTTTCTTGCTTGAGAGAGTTTTTCAGATGTTTCTGGTGTTGCAGATGATGTTGCTGTGGTCACTAAGACTAAATGAGGAACTTTGTGCAAAAAGTGTGTTATATGTTGAAAAAAAAACTGCAGTGTAAAAGGAAATTGACACTGAGCATCGTGACTTCATATTGAGTCATTCAAAGTCATATTGACTTCTTGTTATTTAAATAAATAAATGTTTCTGATCTGACTCAGTGACCCGAATGACTACATTAGTGTGTTTTAGCAGTGAATAACATATCCAGTTTATGTGTGACTTATGCATGTAAAAACTGTTACAACAGCATATGAATGTGAGATTCACTTTAATATGATTGCATAATACAAAGACAGAGAATTTACACTGGGAAAAAAAAAAAAAAAATTGAAGATTAAATACAAAAAATACAATGGCCCGGTTTCACAGACAGGGCTTAGACTAAGCCAGGATTAGGCCATAGTTCAATTAGGACATTTAAGTACCTTTTATAAACATGCTTCGAGAAAAACATTACTGGTGTGCATCTGGAGACAAAACAAAGGCACTGATATATTTTAAGATCAGTCAGTGCAAGTTTCTATCAGTTGAAACAGCTCAGACTTACATTTTAGTCTAGGACTAGGTTTAAGCCTTGTCTGTGAAACCGAGGGAAAATGTTTTATATGTACATTGAATGCAGTGTATTAGACTGGTTATTATGCAGTAAAATGAATGAGAGTCTGTAATGTGTACCGTACAGTACTGCAGATGAATTTCACTTCGGATGCTGACTCTATGCTGAACAATACAGTATGAGAAGTATAATGCATGGGTGTTCTGCAGACAGCACATTGTTTTTTTTTTTTTTACAGTCTAATGGTTATCATAAGATCATATGCTTATACTGAAATATTTTAAAAGACTGAGCTTCATAGTCAAAATATCATGACATCACGACCAGCCCATCACATACCAAACATACTCAGACTAAACTAGTCCCTTCAGAGTTTTGTGATGTTTGAGTATTGAGATTCTGCCTGCAGACCAACACACACAGCAGAGGATCTGAAATCAGTCTCACACTCATCAGAAAGATAGGATTAAGCCAAACAGGAAGAGACTGGCATAATACTGGACTGATAAGGAAAATGAAATTGAGGAAAATAAAGGGCATATAAATCACCAGCAGATTGAATATGAAAACAACCAAAATATGACGATCTGGTTTCCTGGATGCATGAGAGTGACGATCAGCAGAACATGAAGCTCTACAAGATATTATCCATGTGATCACTGATGAAATCAACACAAAAACAATAAAAAACAAATAATATTTATGGAAAAAAATATGTCCGATAATGATCCAGAGAAACACAAGTATGTTGTAAATAATGAAACAAGGTGAAGAGAAAACAAAAGCAGTATACAGTGGATATTTGACTGAGAGAATTCCCTCTAGCGCCACCAGCTGGTTTAAGAGAAAACCACAGACTCTTGACGACCACCATAAAGCCCAGTAAAACCAACATGTCCAATCCATATACCAGGAGAACTCCTCTAGGAGATGTTTTCCCAGGATGTAGGGACTCAGGAGAATCTCAACAAAGTCAGTGAGGAGGAGGAGGATGATGAAGACTGAAATACGGTGTCCATTCTTTCTGTGATGAATTAGCTCACTGACAGACCAAGCAAGAGCTGGTAGACCTGCACACATACTAATGAAGATGAAGATGGACAATCTGATCTTTTTCTCCAGCCAGTCAGATTCCAGCTCCCAATGAAATGTATGATTTTCCATATTCTAGTCTCTCTTTTATCTCTTTGCAATATCCAGCTGAAAATATGTAAGTGAACAAAATAAGGGACAAAATTAGTATTTGTGATGAATAAAAGCTAACCAACTTATAGAAGATACAAAGCTCATAAAGTCAACTAAATAAACAACAACTCGGAATCATCAGGCTGAAAATATTCATGCATTCTAGTCTGTATTACATGTCAGTTCATATTTAATGAAAAAAAAATAAAATAAAATAAACAACAACTGTGTCTTACCTGAATATGTTCAGGAGATTTCTACAGCACTGTGCTCATGACATAAGAGCTTTTGGCTACATTGGTTATATATATTGGTTGGTTTCCTCTCTCATTCTCTCTGTGTTTCTTCCTCTTTATTTTTTTCTACTGCTGCTTTCTGGTTGTTGGTTTATCTGGTGGTTTGATCTCGTCTTTCATATCTGAGATCTTACTATAGTTTCAGTAAGAATCATGAACAATATTTACTCAAACCATAATGTTTAAAAGTATTAAAACTAAATTAAGTAAAGCTTTACTGTATGTAAATGTTTTACTGTATCTATAAATGTAGTGTAGATTTGTGCAAATTGTAGTTTTATTGTGAGTAAAATAGCTTACTGGAGTAGTTAGCAAGAAACATGCATAATACAATTAATATTTACAAACACACACGTGTGTGTGTGTGTGTGTGTGTGTGTGTGTGTGT
>JAFVLL020022453.1:0-24170 GCA_021397915.2 Tor tambroides
CCATGGCCCCCTGAGCTCCCTGCTCCGCCATGGCCACTTGAACTGCCTGCTCCACCATGGCCACTTGAACTGCTTGCTCTGCCATGGCTCCCTGAGCTCCCTGCTCCGCCATGGCCACTTGAACTGCCTGCTCCACCATGGCTCCCTGAGCTCCCTGCTCCGCCATGGCCACTTGAACTGCTTGCTCTGCCATGGCTCCCTGAGCTCCCTGCTCCGCCATGTCCCCTGGGCTCCCTGCTCCGCCATGGCTCCCTGAGCTCCCTGCACCTCCATGGCCCCCTGAACTGCCTGATTCGCCCTCGAGGCCTTCCTTGTCCCCGTCCTGCACCAGCCTCCAGGGTGCCCCCCCCCCCCTCAGTGGAATTGTTACAGCATGAGATGCACCTTCTGGGAGGGGGGAGTAATGTCACATCCATGAACTGTTTTGTGTTTGTTTTCCTCCCCATGTGCTCCGTGACCTAGTTTTCCCTCGTGTGTGTCGTGCCCATATTTGGTTATGTTCCTGTTCCTGTCCTCATTGTATCATTATTAGTTCATTAGTCTCCACCTGTGTTTGATTAATTACCTCGTTTAGTTTCTGTTACTTAAGCCTAGTGTCTAGCGTCCGGTGTTAACGTCAGTTTGTGTCTCCTGTGTTCCTTGCCTTTTTATTTATTAAAGTCTGTTTAAGTTTCTCCAATGTCTCCTTGTCTCCTCGCTCCCAGCTCCCTGTGAAGTTGTGACAATTATCTAACTCCTTATGAGCTAATAACAATAACACTTGTTAATTACTGTCACGATGAATGAAGAACTCACTATTTGCATAAAGTATTTTAATATAAAAAACTAAATAAATTATTACCTATAAACTAGTTTGAAAATGATGTGTAAATACTTCATTATTATAAACTGATTGTAAAAAGTTACGAAAGTCATCATGCTTTTTTGCTTAGAATACTGCTCCTAATAATTATCCATTTCTTCTGAAGGATTTTGTAATACTTGAGTCATTACTAGTACGTCACGATGATATTCACTTTAGAATTAATTATGTATTTGTATTAACTATGAAACTTTATAGTGGCCATATGAAAAAAAAAACAGTAGGCCTATGACTAACTAACAATGTAGGACCTTCAACAGAGTGCTATCACTTAACTAATTTGAGTTTCTTGTAAGTTGATATTAGCGCTGTCAAATGATTAATCGCGATTAATCACATCCAAAATAAAAGTTTTTGTTTACATAATATATGCGTGTACTGTGTATATTTATTATGTATATATAAATACACACACATGCATGTATATATTTAAGAATAATATGTTACGTTTATATATATTAAATATATTTATATATGATATAATTTATATGAATATAAATATATACATGTAAATACATGTAAATATTTTCAAAATATATTATGTTACTCATTTGTTCCTTTGTAGTTATTCATTAATGAAGGAACGGTAGCCTATTGTAAAGCGCTCCCTAATAAGCACAGGTATCAGCTCGCATTAAAGAACACGACAGATTATTTAGCAGTTCTCCGCCATATGTGAGAGCAGCTTGGCCTCTTGTTTTTCTGCACTCCTCTACAAGTTTGGCTGCTTTTTTTGCATAATGAGGTACAAACAGAGACAAATCACTGCCTTCCCAAACGAGTTCGAATGCTTCTTCAGACATCAGCATGATCGTCCCGCAGCTCAGGATCTGTCGACCCGTGCATGGTATCCTAAACTCGGCGAAGCGTCCTTCCGTCAGACACCTGCAGAGCAGCATATCTGGCCGTCTGTTGTGCTGGTTGGCGTTTTGGACGCGTGTTGATATGTCTTGTAAACAGCGTAGGGCAACACACATCGACTTAATTGTGACTACTGGGCTTTGTTCGAGGGCCCCTTCTGCCTATATCATTAGCTAATTTGCTGTGTTTGGTCTCATATGATCTCTCTTTTACTGGCAACCGTGAAATCTGAGCGAACCCATCCAGACACACACACACACACAGAGAGAGAGAGTGCTGAGTCCAGCTCTGTGCTTCTAGCGGACCTCTCTACATCTGGGCTGGTGTGACAAGCAAGATTAATACTTCACCCGCACAACGCTGCACACACACTTAAACGCACTCATAACACTCCTCCAGCGGACTGAATATTTGAAAAGAGCGGAAGGGAGAAAAATAGGCAACATCACACACTCATCATCTAGTTCAATCTCACACACGCACAACAGCATCTCGAGAAAAATCTCTTTCTGCTGATGTCTGACTTTTTTCCTCCCTCTCTCTTTTTCGTTCTCAAATCTGTCCTTCTCTTCCCCATCAGATCCCGATGCGAAGTCGCTTTGTGCCGTTTCCGGGGCTGAATGACGTTTAAAGCACTGAAAGGCTGCACTCCTATCTGTCCTTGGAGAACCGAGCTTTCTCCTATCAAATCACATCTCACACATACAAAAGATTATATTATATAAGAGTCGGGAACACATTTGAGACAGCTCGGTTAATTATTCCACTGGTTTGCATACGTTAAGATATTTAAATTATTATGGAAACTAAATGAAGCGCTTTTGAAATTATTCTGAGAGTGCTGCTTACTCTTAAGCAAAGTTTACTCTTTCTGCAAATTTGATGAACCAGCCTATAGTACAACTTTGTATCTTATGTATGCCTTAAATTGACATATTTGTACCTAAAGTGTACTGTACAGTACCTACATAATGCATATTTGTACCTTTTCAAATAGTACTGCTGCAGTAACAGCTTATACCTTTTTACAAGATGATATTAGAAAACTTGGTACCGAATGATTAACATACAGTATTCATACTCTATTGTTTTCATAGTACTTCAAGGTACAATACCATGGTACTGTGAGCAGTCTAGCACACATTATAAGACATTTATATTTGGGCATTTGAGTTTGAATCCAGCTTATTTTCCAGTACCATCCACACCTCCTCTGCCTTTTGCTTTCTGTTAATAATAAAAAAAAAATAATAATAATAATAATAATGAAATGAACACAGATACTGTGGTAACTATTGTTATTTTTTTGTTAGTGGAGAAAAAAAAATCACATTTCCAGACATTTAAATATGTATAAAATCCAGTCACAATCTGTATGTGTGTAAATCGTTTAACACAAGGAAAATTAATTTACATTGCCTTTAAAAGTAAGATTTTTTTTTTTAAAGAAATTAATACTAGTTTATCATGGATGCAATGAATTGAGATTTTATATTGTTCCAAAATATTTCTATTTCAAATAAATGCTGTTCTTTTGAACTTTCTTTTTGAACTAATTAATGAAACTATCAGTTTCCACAAAAATATTGAGCAAAAATATTACAATTATTAATCGCAAAATTGTAGTGACCCCAAACTTTTGAACAGTATGCCGAGTAGATTGTAACTTGTGTTACAGTGTTACACAACTGTATTTCCAACAATAAAGTGAATGCAATGTTTTATGTTATAATGGAATAATTTATTTTAAATTTATATTTACTGTATGTTCTTACCACTTACTTCCTGAAAGGACTTATATACAAATTATGTAATGGGAAAATACCAGAACAGGCAACTGAGATACACAGTAACCTTCTGTAAATGTCACATGTAGTCAAAACAGCCATTTCTTTTCTTTTCTCTCTCTCTCTTTTTTAAGAAAGTGCAGTATAAACAAACTGCCATGGACAAAGAATAGGATCAGGACATGAGACACAAGCCAAACCTGAACCTGCGTCCTCCACAGATGTGCAGTGTGTCATGTGCTTCTGTGCTACGGCTCAAACTCATTCTGATGTCTTCAACTGGTAGTTTTCATTTGAGGATGTAGATGTTGAACTGAGGCAGAGAGAATGAGAAAATCTTCATTCTCGCAGTGGTAATGTGTAGCGTGTGAAGTTGAGGAGCGGAGCAGCAGGTGTTTACTCTCACCTGCCTCTGACTGACACACACCTACCACCGTCAAGAAAAACACACGGCTTTGTTTACTGTTATTGACAGCAGAAATTCATCAATAGATGCTTTTTAAAAATTGAAAAAATACATGCCACTCAAAGTATCTAAAAAAATAAGACCAGTGTTTCACCATTTCTATTTATTAGCAACAATAATTTTGTATAATGTTTTCTTCGTCTGATCAAAAATGACTAGCTAAAATTCTTGTTCATACAAAAAGCACACTGTAGCAAGATCATAACATCAACACATTATAAGACTTTGAGCTAAATTAGCTCATTATTTTTTCAGGATTATCATGTTTGTTACATCTGTAATTACAATGTTATTACACATTTACTGACATGTAAGGGGTTGCATTCTAAAACATTGGTTACGCTTTATTTTAAGGTGTCTTGTTATGGTGTAAATATACATATAAGTACTGAGTAATATTAATTAACTACATGTATTTACTTTATGGTTAGGGTTTGGCTTAGGGTTACTTGCATGTAATTATGCATAATTAATTGTTTTTATCATAATAAGTACATGTAACCT
This sequence comes from Tor tambroides, assembly GCA_021397915.2. Lineage (NCBI taxonomy): Eukaryota > Metazoa > Chordata > Actinopteri > Cypriniformes > Cyprinidae > Tor > Tor tambroides. The sequence goes on from JAFVLL020022453.1 coordinate 4,481, forward strand.
ATGTAACAAGGACACCTTAAAATAAAGTGTTACCAAAATATTAATATGTTATGGCTATGAAACATCATTAAATATGTTTGGATGTGTAGCTTTACAAAATGATTTCACAACAGCAAAGAGAAAACTTTTTGGTAACACTTTATTTTAGGGTCTCTTAGCTAGTTGCTTATTAGCATGCATATTACTAGAATATTAGCTATTTATTAGTGGTTATTAAGCACAAGTTAATGCCTTATTCTACATGACCTTATTCTACGTCCCTAATCCTACCCAACACCTAATCTTAACAACTACCTTATTAACTATTAATAAGCAGCAAATTAGGAATTTATTGAAGGAAAAGTCAAAGTTAATAGTGAATAAGTGTTCCCTATTCTAAAGTGTTACCAACTTTTTTTTTTTACCATTTATGTCATTTTAAGTCTCTGAATTAATATTCTGAATGTAAAGATTGAGTGTGAATGATATAAAACACTGTAGACCGTTTCTCTGAATGAAAGCAGCACATTAAAATACTCTGTGCAGAAGCGTTTGAGTGCATTTGATCAGAGAACAGACTGAACACTTAGAAAACATCGCAGTCTCTCTCTCTCAGGCAGTGCTGAAACAGGAGGCAGCGAGAGAGAGAGAGAGAGAGAGAGCGCTATTTAACCACTCGGCAGAATTAAGAGGCTCATTTTGACAGTAGCAGAAGGAGGAGAGAGAGAGAGCGACAGTAAAGACTCCAGCAGGACCTTCAGGTAACTCCAGCTCACTCATCTCAGCCTCACCACAGACAGCATCACGCATGTCGATACATAACTATCTCCGAAATAAAGCCTTCGCCCGCTTTACACTGTCTGCACAGATGCAACATCAACTTTAGACACTTTCTTTTAATAAACCAAAATGTAACATATTTAGATAAAAATGCAGTTCAGTTTTGTGCTGCAAACAAAACAAGCATTTCTGTTCGATTGACGAAAGGGGGATTTGTAAAAGTCAAATCTAAGCCATTAATTCATCTTGCTGACACACACATCCTATCACATTACAAACCTACAGCTGCTGCATTTACTGTAGAGGACTTTCAGCTTTTGACCGTACTTCGGGTTATTACAGCATATGTAGAAAATGTGCATGAAATTATGATTTTACAGAATGTACCAAAGTGTTTAGAAGCGATGTTGATAAGTGAAACATTTTCAGGTGTTCTCCTAATATTTAGATTCATAACAGCAAAACTAAGTAATGTAAATCTGAGAACACACGTGAATCACGGGTGAGATGTGAATTCAGATTTAAGATTAAATCCTTTGCATTACACAGCACCACATACAGTACATTACACTAAAAACAGGGGATACACAGAATGAAAAAGCAGAAATATACAAACCTGGCCAAAAATAAATAAATGTATACATTTTTACACAAATATGCAGTTCAGATTTGGAACATTTGTCAAATGTAATTGAATTGAAAAACGTCATGTTTTGTTTTATTTGAATGTGATATGATCTAAATCCTTATTTAAAGCTGGAAAGAGAGAGAAAGTGCTTTAATAATGTCACTCTCTCCGTTTAGCGAGTCTTTCCAGGAACGGTGAGCTGCGCTCTCATCTTTACGCTCAGATTCTCAGGACGTTCTCACGTATCGAGCCGGATGATTTTATTGAGGATGTCGTGAATGAACTCTATTCACGCTACGAGGAAATCTTGCTGCTGATCAATAATTCATTCTCTCCTGCTAGAGTTTGTTCATGTGAAACATGATTTCACACAGCAGGAACACAACTGATTCACTCTCGCCTTTACTGCAGAGAAACATGAAACATCTTTACGAGGTTTTTATTTCAATACACTTTTACATTCATATATTAGGGTTGAACTGAGTATTTTAAAGTATTTCAAAGCACCTTATCTTTCTACTAGAATAATGCTTTACCCTCAGCCTCGCTCGGTGAAAAACTGCGTGTTTGCACAACACCTCATGACATTAAAGAAACAGATCACAGTCATAAATATAATACTTTGATATGGATGTGAAATACAGGAACAAGTGTCAAAATTACATGTGCAATTAGCAAAAACATTTTAAATGTTACTTCAAAATAAAGTTTGAATTTTACAGGAAATTTACAGTCACACAAACATAATTAAACCTAAAATTCATCATTTGGTCCCACTTTATATTAGGTGGCCTTAACTACGATGTACTTACATTTAAATTAATGATTTGGTACAATGCACTTATTGCGTACATACATGTTTTTACATTGTACTTATATTTTTAAAAATACCTATATGTAGTTACAGCTGTAATTAATTTCTGTAATTACATATTTATAATTACACTGTTGACCCATCCCTTACACCTTAACCCACCCTTAAACCTACCCATACCACCAAACCTATCACTAACCTTAACCATAGCCACCTCAATAACAGCAGAAGTGTTTTGCAATACAGTATGAACACAATAAGTACATTGTACTTATTTTTTGATGCAAGTACATAGTAGTTAATGCCACCTAATATAAAGTGTAACCCATCATTTTATTAACTTAACCGTTAATATGTATTCAGACAGAATCTGTAGAAAACTGTAAAAACAAATAAAAATAAATAAATAAATAACATCCAAGATCAATTATCATTCATTAGGCATTAAATAGAGCAACATATATCTGTATAATTGTAACATTATAGCTGTATAATTGTATTACTGTAATTTAGAAGTACTGAAAAACAAAACCCAACCTAAAGAGGCTCTGCTTAAAGAAATTGAAAATACATATCAGGTTAAAATACAAATGCATTCTAATAGCAAAGAACCTATTAGGGGGATATTGTTCTGTTTACTTTTAGATTAATACATTTTGATTCATATTTTCTGAGGTCTCCAAAATTGGGAGGGAAAAAAAAGTAATTAAATTGAGGGGGGAAAGTTGGATGTTATACAGTGGCAAAATACAGGTAACATATACACAGATTACTGTTTCATTTATGTTCTTATTTATGAATGGAATTAGCCATAGAATTTTAGTGAAGTATTTCTGTAGCTGTCTTTCATATGTTCTACAGTATGTGGTTTGGTTTCTAAACTGCTGTACAGCACTTGTGGGAATGCAGTATTTTAATAATGATGACAGTAACAATCTGTCCAGCTTTGTTCTTTATGTGTTTACTGCAGATGTTTTTAAGCTACTGTATTTGTCTCCAAAACTACGCGAATCAACTTCCTCCCTGAATTGGGAGCGACATGTTCTAGATATGTCTCTTGTGCAAATGCAACATTATCAAATTACCTTAGAAGTTGCCACAAGGATCCCTGCAGAATATAATTTTACAAGAAGAGTGCATTGTGTATATTTCACAGAACCGTTATAAATCCTGGTATCTTTTTTACAGTAGGGTTGAGATGACAGCATGTGAATATATGGTGAGAGAGTAGCATCACAATGGTGAAAAAGCGTGTGTGTGTGTGTGTGTGTGTTTCAGTTAATTGAATGGGAGCTGTTATATAGGCATCATGAAATCAGTACAGAACACTGTCTCTGATTAAGAAGTTTCCATGAAAAAAAACTATATACATATATATATAGATAGATAGATAGATAGATAGATAGATAGATAAACCACCAGGAAAAATTAATTTTGTGTCTTAAATTGATAACATGTATGTTTAGAAATGAATTCGTAAATAAAAAGAGGGTGGGCATTTATTGTGTTTGTCTGCACAGATTTACTGTGTTCCCTCACAAAGGTGCTAATATTAATGCAGACTGCTTTAACCAATCAATCAGGTGTCACACTACTGAACTACTAAACCACAAATATTGCAGTAGTCCAACAAGCTATTGTGCCTGACCTTTCTGGTTCAGTAGGATCTTTGTGGGAGAAATTCCTGTCTGTGAATCCAGCAGACAAACACAACAGCCTCTGCTGCCCCCTAGTGTCTCTGCTGCCCGGCCTGCAAGGGAAAGTTCACCTCAAAATGAAAATCATCTCAGCATTTACAAATGCATATGTTATTTGGTTCTTCTGTAGAGCACAAAATATTTCTGAAGATTTCCAAAAAGAACCACACACAGTCAAAAACAGTCCAAATATCACATACAGTAGGTGCTATATTTGTGATGTATTTCACTGTAAAAAGTGATGTTGACTTAACTTAAAAAAATTAAAGAAACCCGTTGCCTTAACTTTATTAAGTAAATAATAATTTAAAAAAATAAATAATTTTAAGGCAATGGGTTTCCTCAATTTTTTTAAGTTAAGTCAACTTATCACTTTTTGATAAGTGATGGAACAAAAATATGAGATGGGAGGATCAAATATTTCAATGCTTTTGCATTTGCTCAAAACATTTGTGCGTTCTCTCACAAAAGTATTGCGTTCCCCCAAGACACTTTGCATCCTCTCGCAAAATTTTGCATTTTCTTTTAAAAGTATTGGGTTCTCCCAAGAAGTGAAGGCACTGAAATACAGCTACTAGTCTTTCCTCGCATCTCATATCATTTCCATCACAAAAGTGTTGTGAGTGAACGCTAAATTTCTTTTGTTGAGGGCGAATGCAAAGTTTTTTGAGGGGAACGCAAAAGTTGTGCAAGGGAACACAAAGTTTCCCGGAGGAATGCAAAAGGTGTGTGAGCAAACACAAAAGTCTTGAGCGTGAACGCAAAAGTCTTGCAAGAGAGTGCAACTTGCACTTCCTCGAACCTCATACCTTATCATTACCATGTCTCTTTAATACAGCCATGGTGCAGGAGAACGTTTTCAGTGAGCAACGACTTTGAATAACAAGAACTAATTTCATTTTGTTCTCGCATGTCGCAGATGGTTTTGGTTGAGGAATTTATGGTGGCCGAGAAGTGCAAAACAAATCACAATTCTGAAAACAACATAAATTACAAATTAAAACATTATAACAAGTCAGAAAACACAATGACAAATCCGAAAACAAAATAACAAGTCAGAAAACGTTCAGAGATGGTCTTGAAGTAGCTCCGTTTAAATGTATTTTATGAAATGAATTGCCCTTACTATGGAATAAAAAAATATGCATGTACATTTACAACACTATACATTGTATTAGATTATATTACCTTTAAATCAGATTACAAAAAACTAGTTAACGCTAATACGAGGGTGTTTCTAATACAGCGTCTATGGAAGTGACGCTAAACACTATTGTGAAAACACTATCATGACAATTTTAATTGTGCTAAATTAAGATTTTTTTATGTGGGGCGGAGAGAATTTAAAGGGGAATGAAAATGAAATCAAAAGTTTGAGAAACGCCCCCTTTTTGGTCCGCAGAGACCTATAATTGGATTTCTCAGTGTGTTTTCTGACTTGTTTTTGGAATTGCTGTTGTGTTTCCTGAATTATTTTGTTTTCGGATTTGCATTTGCATTTGTAATCTGTTATTTTGTTTTCAGAATTGTGATTTGTTTTGCACTTCTCGGCCACCGTCGGAATTCCTTTAAATTCTTAACTCAAAATCATGCTCTCCAATAAACTCAACCCAGTTCTTGACGTTTCAGTGGTTTTCATTCACTTGAAAGCTTTGAGACACAATGGAAGCCGAGACATGAAGGCATCTCATGTCTTGGGAGCCAAGAACTCCCAAGACATGAAGTTCTCCTGAAAACCAGGAACGTCTCGATGCTCAGTTGTGAAGCAGTCGTCAAATCAGGTTGCGTGAAAGAAAGACGCATCTCATCAAAGACGGGCAGAAGTGTGGGTTTAGTCTTTGATGACGTTCAAACAGAGACCGGTTCTTCAAGTGTAGGGTCTCAGAGCCAGAACAAAACGGCTCTGCCCTCCCCAGCTATTAACATCTCCATCACCTCTGATATCATTTCTAATTATCCTGAGTTACGCTGGGAAAAAAACACTTTCTGCAAATCTTGCAGGTCCTAATTTGGAGTGGTGGGAGTTACCGCACCTGCCATATTCCTGCTGACAGCGTGGTTTGAGCGAGGGGGTTGTTTTGTTGAGAACGCTCCAGAGAACTTTGAGAGTTGCCAATACCGGCTCGGCCGCACCATGTGAAAATGTTGACTGCCGGATGATTGATGGTAGTTATTTGTGGCTTCCTAACCCTTCTCCAGCACTGCTACCCATCCCTGCCTGCATCTCGCACTCCTGTTTTGTGAGGTTTCCGACTCGGAGGCAGTGAAAGGGTGATTAATAACATGTAATGCCGTGTGAGCTGCTCCCTGTGACATTTGGAGAGGGCGTTCTCCGTCTGTTACACGGCACCTGGATTAACCAATGGAGAGAGAGCTTCCCAAGAGCCCTCAGCAGTGAGCCAGGGTTCATTATATATCTCAAACATGCGTTTATGTCCAGAACAACTGATTTTTTATATTACTTTTATGATGTTTTAGTGTTTTGTTGCTGTTGTCCACATTATATACATTGTTAAGAATTAACAATAATTATCCTTTTTGTCATATACAGTAATGAATGCACTGAATGAACAGGAGTGTTTTTTTCCCATAACATGAAAGAGACACTATAAAAAAGCCATATATCACTATGAATATTTATTTGCTTATTATTATTAGCAGTAGTAGTAGTAGTAGTGAAGCTGACATATTATTTTTTTATCTTTATTAGGATAAATCTCATCAAATCTCATGTCATATTTGACCCCATATACAAAAGATCAATAAATTGTATTTTGCATACAGTAAATGAAGTTGGTTTTTATTATGCATTAGAATTTTTGTGCATTGTATTCTCATGACAATTTATCTTTTTCTCAGTTAATTAATATATGTCACTACAACTCATTTCATTCTCATTAATAACTATAATCCGTCTGGACGTTTTGCTTTGTACTTTACTTGAGGTGTTTTTTTTTTTTTTATTTGATTATTATTACAGTAAAAATGTATGACAATAAAACATTCATTTAAACTGTGGTGAATATTTTATATACTATACTATTATATATTTTATTATATAAATCAGCACAAATTAAAGGCGGTACAACAAACACTGCCATCACATTTTATATATGTATAAATAACAAGTGTTAAATATTACATTTATGTCACAGTAATGCAAATAAGATTGTTTTTCATTATGTTAATAAGCTTAACTGCCATACCAAGTTTGGTATATATTTTCTTGATGCAAAACAAAATTTCTCATTAATAAAGTCTTAATATAATTTCTTGTTTCACTCGTTTATTACTGTTTCTAAATCTATTCTAAATCTAAATTTAATGTAATAAAGTAATTTCATTATTATTATTATTATTATTATTATTATTATTAATCAGTCATGAATATATCAGCGGAAAGTGGTGCTAAAGCAATATGATATAGATTTTATGAAGTGTGTGTGTGTGTGTGTGTGTGTGTGTGTGTGTGTGTGTGTGTGTGTGTGTGCGTGGTGGAGGGGTCTGACATTGAGTCACCGTTAAGCCTTACAGAGGGGGGGGTGGGGGGTGGAGGGGGGTGAGGTGTCCCAGTGTCCCAGCAGGACCACACACACACACACACACACACTCTCTCTCTCTCTCTCTCTCTCTCTCTAGGTGGCTGTCCAGTGAAATGTCTTTGAAATTATGTGCCATTTCACATCCAAAGTAAGTATATTTTTACTAGGAAGACATTACAACACATTTAAATTCCTGAATATGGCACATTTCTGAATGAAACTGAATATTCAATATGAAATAATGCAGGACAGGACAGTAATTTCATTTTTTGGATCATAAATATTATGCTATGATATCATTGGTGAATATTATTGTCCCCTTTACATATGCACACACACACAAACTATATTAGTGAGCATCATGCTGTATTAGAGATGTATTTAAAGTAAAGAATGGTCTTATATCGTTGTTGTCTCTATCTAAACTGTGCATATAAATGCATGTTCACAGGGAATGTAGAGAATATCAAAATACAGGAGCAGTTAGAAGGACAAGACAGACAGAGCGTTTGAGATGTGGAGGGAGACTGTGTGTTTCATTAAATGGTCAATATATCTTGTGTTTTCTGGATCATTTAAGCCACATTACAGTGCAGTGAAACTCTTTTAATTTCTAAAGTGCCTTTCAATGGCTTTACCTTCAGGCTGGAGGAGAAAACAGCAGCTGGAGCCAGAGAAGCGCACCGGCCGTACACACACCTACACACAACACACACACACACACACACACGTATGACACAAATCCATTATAGATTCCACACAACGTATCATCCTAGAAAATCTCTTGATTGTTTAAAAACTACCTTTTTACATTTTATGGAACAAATGTTAGGGGTTATATTATGTGTATTATGAGTGGCCACTTACTGTCCAAAGTCAAAATGTCTCTATCAGTGTAATTAAGTGTGATTTTTATCATAGGCCAGTCAAAATAATTAATCTGAAGTCGGATTGTTTAGATTTGTGGTATCCTTCGAGCACATACAGTGCAGGACGAGTTGCACACCAATGTGTATTTCTTTTATGCACTAACCCTTATAATCTAATAATAATGATTATGCTTGTTGTAGAATAAAATGGCATAAAACATCCCTAAACCAGGCCTTTCTGTATGATGGACATAGTTTGATTTGTCTGGTGGTTTGAATGGTAGTGTATGTCCAGTGCTGGGATGCCAAGGTCCAGCCGGAGGTTCAGGGTTGGGTTTGACGTGCAGGTATTGAAGCAGCACGAGCAGGGAGATGAGTGAATGATAGAGAGTTTAAGGAAGGCTGGGCTGCACACGATCTAGAATAAAAAGGTTTGAGAAATCATGAAATGACAAGTGAGGGTGTACAGGAATGGGACAGATGGGGTGTGTCTTTGATGGGTAATACATAAAAAATGAAGCTGGCCTCTCTTTCTGGGGCATTTAGTTCAGGATATGAGCGCTGCTGGAAACTCAATTCATCAGTGTTTCATCTGACAGAATAAAAGAAACAGAGCCCATAAGCCCTTTAATATCTCAGTTGTTTCTCGTATGCAAAAATGATCGTAAATGGATCTGAAGCCTCCTGCTTCTCAGATGTTCCTCCTGAAAAAAAAGACCAAAGTAATCACACGAGTCTTAGATGAGATCTCTGTAATTCTACATCAAATACTGAAAGCAGTAAGTGATTTGAGCTGCTATCCATATTCATATTCATTTGTGTATGTTTCCATCTATTAAGTAGACACATCTGAGACAGAGTTTAGTCTCTTGATCTTTGAAAGGGCAACATCTGGGTAATAAAATGTAAGATTTCTTATATTGTCTTAGACTTTTATCATTATTTTATTCGAAATGTCAACCTTTTAGAACAAACTATATTATATTATATTCTATTCAATCAATTATGTTGCATTATGACTATCAATTTGACTCATTTATGGTTAGGCGTAGGATATGATTATTAAATTACTTATGTGATTAATATGGTATTTTCTTACCATCAAAGCAATTCAAGCTTGAAGTACCACCTTCAGGTTCACAGTTATGCAGCACCAAAAATGTGGTACTCATACCGTAAGATGCTGAAAAACAATGAAACATGAGGTGACAGACAAACTACACTGCAGCAACAATTGAAAATATCCATAGGTCTACCACTGACAGGTCAATTATTGTGGTAGACCATAAGCCAGTGATAGATTTAAATTCAATTATGAAAATTAGGAAATAAAACAAACAATATATGGACGTTTACAGCCACTTTTTCTCTATTTAATGCTGTATCTGGCTGCTACAATAATGTAATGCCTAAAATGCCTATCTAAAAATCATTCTATTTCACCTTATTTGATAAAAACTGGTAATCAGTTGACCCTGTATTTTACTGAATAAATTTGTATAATTTTTATGCATAATTGCATAATAGTATATATTCATCAAAAACAATTGATTGTCACAAACAAAATGATCAGCTTCAAATGAAAGCAAACCAGATTCAGTATGCTAAGGCTTTGTTCAGATCCTTTCTTCTCAAAACACCAATTTGAGCTGCAACTTATTGGGCAAAGAATAGAGAAAAGCAAAATCATCCATCATGATGCATAAAAACAGCCTGCAGCGCAGAAACTGCAGCCACGCAGAGGGAAATATTTGCACAGGCCCGCTGGGCCTCCTCGTATGTAAAAAGCAAAAAACATAAATGTTTCAAAAATGTTCTCTTTTTATTAGATGAATTGCACCATTAAATAACATTATACATTGTGAAAATGCACCATTAATTTTCCCCAAAACAGACATAAATATGAGGCGGCGGCTGGTATCTCTTGTCTCAATCTTCGGTGAATCCCACAGGGCCATATTTCAGAGCCATTCTATCCCATTATGCAAATAGACACAATTGAGGAGAGGAAGATCTATAAAGGCGTGTTTGGGGCTCATCACTTTGAAATGTGAAAATAAATGACTTTCTAATTGTTTGGCCTGAAACAGAGAAACGGACTAATCGAGCAAGCAGCCCAGCGGTGGCGATCACAAAATATTCACTGGCCTGAACATTAGAGGAAAAAAAATAATATACAGTCGGGGTGCTTATATAATCCATCACAAGCTGTTGAACCAGGAAGAGAGATTTAAGAGAACGGGAAGTGTGCGTATGTTACTAAAATGTAACTTCATAATGCTTATTTGATGTCAAGAAATTCAATGTCTACAAATACAGTTTTAAATACAATTTGTTCAATGAGTAAATAAGCAGAGCTGATTTGATACAAATTGTAGTCTGTTACTGTTTCTGTAATTAGTAATGTAATCTAGGTTATTCATTTTAAGTAATGTATTCTAACTACTTTTAGATTACTTTTTAATCAAACTTGTTTTAAACTTGCCATTAAATGTACCGTATGACACAAAAACGAAGAGAAAAAAAATATATTCCATTTATTGATATATAAACATCATAAAATGTAGTACAGTCAAATGATTAATCGTGATTAATCGCATCCAAAATAAAAGTTTTTGTTTACATAATATATGTGTGTGTTCTGTGTATATTTATTATGTATATATAAATATACACACATACAGTGTATATTTTGAAAATGTTTACATGTATATATTTATATTCTTTAGTGCTGTCAATCGATTAAAAAAAATTACTATTAATCGCACATTTTTCTAAAATTAATCACGATTAATCGCGATTAATCCCACCTAACATTAAAGTTTTTAAATATACTTTTATATTGCAATAATTTCACATTCAATCTTCAAATGTACAATGTACAAACAACATAAAGACAGTATATTTTTTAATATTCCTTTAATGGCATCTTTTTTTATGATTGAAGGCCAGCATCACTGATATCAATACTACTGATGTCTCTATAAAATAGTTTTTCCCCTGACTATTTAACCATTGACTGTAGCCATTCAGCATTACAGTATAATTGAGAGCTATCAATTTTAAAATTTATTAGACTTAACTTATAATTTAAGTGAACTTAAAACAATCTTCACATGAACCCATTATAATAAATGACATATTTACCTAGCTGTGCCCTTCTGCAGAAATATACAGAAAATGAATAGTTACCAAACACTAAATTCTAAATTAAATATATGAACCTCTTAAAGCTATGAAAGTTATTGATTTCCTCTTTTTTTCTTTTGTTCTTGGATTAACAGACATCACAGCAGCTGGTTATTAGCTTATTTGTCTGCTGTAGCTTTAAAAGCTGCTGCTGCTGAACGTGACGCGGATCTGACATTTGTCTTATTTTCTCACAAATCTCTTCACCTTGTCTGACCCACTTCAGGTCTTAAAGTCTCTACTACTGAGCGGACGAGTTGAATCGGGTGTTTTAGATGAGGGAGACAGTGCTGGGGTGCCTCAGGACAGTTTTTAAAACCATTTCAGAAACATGTTCTTAAATGTGACGCATATATAACATATTGCATGCATGCACACAGTTTTAAGACAAATCGCCTTTTTGGTAACTTCATGCCTTAACTGACGGCATAACTAGGACATTGCATGCACGCAGTTTCTTTCGCTGTTTGATATGAAATGATACAGCGCGCGCCGGCACCTTTGTACGTGTATTTGAAGAGCGCGCGCTATGAGCACAGTATCTTTTCCGCGCTCGTTTGACTCGCGCCTGGCGCGGAGGCGAAGTTAGAGCGCGCGTCAGAAACATCTCCCGTTTGATTTGGTCATAAAGACGTTCTGCATCTAAATAAACGCAATACTTTTCAAGAAAAAAGAGACAGAGGCAGCAGTTGCAAATGGGGTGGCCAACCCTAGCCCCGCCCCTGCGTTAATTGCTTTAAATATTTTTAACGCATTAATCTGAAAAAATTAATCGCATGTGTTAACACGCTAATTTTGACACCACTAATATTCTTATATTTTATATTATATATAAATATATTTAACATATAACACATTTTTCATAAATATATACATGCATGTGTGTGTATTTATATATACATAATAAATATACACAGTACACACTCATATATTATGTAAACAAAAACTTTTATTTTGGATGTGATTAATCACGATTAATCGTTTGACAGCAGTAAATGCATTAAACATTACATTAGTGAGTTAATAGTTAGTCGATAAAAAGCTAATAATTTAATTATAAAATAACCTTGCATAAACCTTGCATAATAATTTGTTTCATGGTCTAATTGCTTTAGAGGTGCTAATTTCCCTAAAATTCAGAAGCATGGTTTACAAATTTATTTACAGCTTTACACTGGTGAGTATAGTCAAAGCTAAATGGCATGATACACAGTGTGATTTGTAGAGAGGAAAATTTAAAATAAAAGAAAGAAGAATTAGGGAGAATCAATAAATTAGGAATAGTTTACAGTCCTTGCCTGAATCATGTAATTCATAAAAGATTAATCTGATTATGAGCACTTTAAAATGTAATATACTCTAATTACAAGCATTACATTTTTGGATTCTGATTACGTAATTCAGATTACATGTAATCAGGAGACAACACTGTAGATAAGCAATCATCATTGATGGTTCAGATCATCCCACGACTTGGCTAACAACAAAATTCATCTCATTCACTCCACCAATCTCCCGACCCAAGGCAACCCCTAACCTTTCAAAAACACACACGCTCCCCACATGACGAATGAATTCTAAAGGTTTACCAATTCATCAATGCAGATCTGTTTGGGAATTTCATTTCTTTTTCACTAGCGGCGCAGGAATAGCTAATTAATCCACGTTCTGCGTGGCGGCGTGTCGTGTTTGTTGTTTATTTTTACTACTGAATGGAGAAACGCAGAAGCCGGCTGTTTTTTTCTCCTTCACTCCACGGCAACAGCAGGGAAGGTGATTAATTTTAATACAGCGGGAGGAGATTTTGACCCTAAACAGGAAAGTCTTGTTGAGGTTCTGATTTATTTTTGGAAGGTGACAATGGCATTAATTACGCCGCCGCAGGTGTAGGCCCTAATTTTTCTTCTCCGCCCCAGCCTCCGCTAGCCTCGTGTTCAAGACGTGACAACAGCGCAGCAACAACAGCGGGACGGTAACATTTTGTGGCTGTGGTAAGTCAGACCCACTGCAGATTTCTGGGTGGCTGTAGGGCTTTCTGTCTTCTCACAGCAGAAGATTATACTTCAACTACTAAAAGAATAGCAGGTGATTTCAGTAGCTGAAGTATAATCTTTAGCTATTTAACAACAAAAGAACAAGTATAATGACACATGGGCTCTCTTGGGAACACTGTGGAGTGACTCGTATGAATAAGCAAAGCTATTTTTGGACAATTTCATCTAAATAAACCGCATGAAGGAACCGATTCGTTATAACCAAGGGAATTTGCCTGGTTAGCATGACCCAGTTAGCCACTGCCGGTACATGCCATAACTCACTATTTCTGGCCGCATAAACCATCGCTCTCCTCTGACAGCCATTGGATCGTAGGTGTTACCGATGCCTTTTTTTAGAAGGGTGAAGCTGACTGATATTTCTCTTTGACGTCACAGTTTGTGTATTTTCAGGGGGTCCTGCATGAGCTGAGCATTGAGATGAATAATACTTCCTAAATTACTAAAAGTGCATAGAGTTTAAAAAAAAATTACACTTCTGGGTTACACTTTATTCACGTCAGACATTCTACTAACTACTAATAAGTAATCACTACATGTCAATTAGCAGTCATTAGCGTATTATAGACTGTTAGGTTAGGGTTAGTAAAATAAGTTGATATGTGACCCTGGAGCACAAAACCAGTCTTAAGTCGCTGGGGTATATTTGTAGCAGTAGCCAAAAATACATTGTATGGGTCAAAATTATTGATTTTTCTTTTATGCCAAAATTCATTAGGATATTAAGTAAAGATCATGTTCCATGAAGATATTTTAAAAATGTCCTACAATAAATATCAAAGTTTAATTTTTTAAGAACTTCATTTGGACAACTTTGAAGGTGATTTTCTCAATATTTTGATTTTTTTGCACCCTCAGATTCCAGATTTTCAAATAGTTGTATCTCAGCCAAATATTGTCCTATCCTAACAAACCATACATCAGTGGAAAGCTCATTTATTCAGCTTTCTCAATTTTTTAAAAAACTGACCCTTTTGACTGGTTTTGTAGTCCATATTCAGTATATGTAGTTGCATAGCTACTTATAGTTAGTAGAATGTGTGTAAGAGGACCATCAAAATAAAGTGTTAGCAGACATTACAGGTTTTTTCAATTGCTAGGACACATTTGTCAATACTTACAGTAGTTTTTTTTGTTTGTTTAACTCTTCACACAGTGATCGCAATATCAGTCTATGTGGACTAACTGCTTTGCACAAAATGCATTCAATGAAGACATCATCTACATGAATTATTTTCTCACTCAGACACTAACAACACCAAAACTCAATGTACAATGGCCAATTTGCATGTTTACATACTCTTTTCAAAACCATTTAACCTAAAACAATACAAAAATGAATAAGGCAGCAATCTGCTATTTCTACAGTAGTACCTTATTGAAATGTATTCTGAATCCATAACATGAAATACTATCAAAGCCGTTAGATTTAGCTGAACAGCTACACAGGTGTTAGTCTTTCAATTATACTACCATCTCCACAAAAGGAGACAAATTAGGAATAATTTTGTGCTGTAATGTAAACATGGACTATGTAACAGTAAATTATAAGCAGTAGAGAGACTCATTCTTGTTTTATAATGAAATTTTACAAAAGAAAACATTGTATAATGCTACATGTTGTTAGTGTTTTTAGGTAATTATTTTATGAGTGATAAAGTGTGTTTGTTGAAAGTATTTTATGGAAAAATTAGTTAATTTGAGACACATGAAGTGTTTTAGTCATTTTTATGCCTTTTGAATGTGAAATTAACTGCTATGCCAAGATTAAAGTTAATTAGGAGAAATGTTTGAAGGGTTTTGACTTAAGTATTGAGAAATGTGTCCTACTAATTGTAAAAAAAAAAAATGTAAGCAGACTAATACTAATACTCTAATGACTGCTAGTTGACATGTGGTTGCAAAGTTACTAATAGTGAGTAGAATGTCTAATGTGGACTATCAGAAGAAAGTGTTGCCTAATAATATTCAATAAACCCCCATTCATACTGATACAGGTTCACATCCCAATCTCTTGCTTGAGCTTTGTTTTCTACTGTAAAGATTTTGATGTTTAATATGTAGTAAAGGGTAGAAAGTACAACATTTTGTTTAAAAATTGATTCTGAGAGCTTCTTTGTAAGTGTGAAGTGCTTGAAACATATATCTGAGGGTAAGGAATTCATTTATTGTGTCTGACAGACAGGTAAACAAGAGGAAAACCAGAAGTGTCAAGGGTAGATCAAGAACAGCCTTGACTGAGGCAACCAGATAACATATATCCTGCTCTGAATGAGCTAACAGTGTGTGACATGAACATTTGACTCATAGCAAATCATTCACACTGTATACTGACAGTGTCATCTCTGTGAACTTCTGCCACAATATACAAGACCTGTCTACAAACCTACATAGTTCACTCAAGAAGACTATTGTCAAAATGGTTGAGAAGTAGGTTCTTTGGTGCTTTAAAGATGAATATAAATTGTAAGACTGTTGGGATTAATGGTATAGCTAAATAAACATTCATTAAGAAAGCCCACACTATATTGAAATGCCCAGCTTCCAATGGATGATACTTGAGCACAGACTCCAGTCTGAATGATTTCCACTGGAGATGTGAAGAGGCGCTGCTGTGTGTCTGACTTTGACAGCACTTACCAAGGGATTTAAATGTGATGGCTCTTGTTCACAGGCACTGCTAATAAATTATCACCTCTGAGTTCTTGTATAAGCATTTGACAGTGACAGACGAGGAGGGAATAGGTCACGCTTCCCCTCGGCTCTCTGAATGTAAACTAAAAGAGTGGAAACAATTTATTTTTTAAGTATTTCTGTTGATAGTCTTTAGTTGTTCTTCTCAGAAGCCAATGAACTCAAGTTGAACCATGAAATCCACAAATAAAACACAGGGACATACATTAGACCAAATGGCAAAAAATGGATTTAGCCTGCGAAAAAATGTTGAATAATTGTAAATGTGATTGTACCTTAAGACAGGATCATTTGCAAAAATGATTTTTGTTATCTTGTGAAATTTATATGTTTATAATCATTATGTTGATCAAAGAGACTTATTTCATCGCTCTTATTTTATAAAAAAATATATGTATATTTTAATGCATCTTGCAAATGCTGCAAAGGCTGTGTAAACTTATGCACACAACTGCATGTTTAACCTAGGATGCTGTTGCATTTTCTGGGTAAAAACAGCTCGTGACAGGTAAATCCAAATTTCATTAGCCCATAATCCAGCTGCAGGAGCTGTTGAGACGTACCGTCTTCCTCCTCTGACACTACACTTTGAATTTAAACATTCAGTCCACTGAATTAACCCTCTTTTCTTAAGATACGCACATGAAAGCTCCACTGCGACTTCTGCAGGTCTCGACACACAGCATGGCATGACAGCGAGTCTCATTATGGGGTGAATTAGCGCCCCGTGTAGCCCTGATTACCCCCCTGGTGAGCGGACACACAGAGCGGTGCCCGGCCCCCGCCGGCCCATCCTGTTCCTCCTCTCCCGAGTGTTGTCTCTTCATTCCTCTGACAGCTCCCTCATTTCTCCAATACAAATTGCCGGCGGCTTCCCTCGGCATGCATCACGGCGTGAGGAGCCAGCCTCAATACCGCCGCTCGGGCCGGTTCATTTATTACCGAGTTTGTTTGCACTCTTATCTGCGGCCTTGCCTGGCCGGACCATCCATCACACACACATCTGCCTGCTGCCCGTCCCACCCCCAAAGCCCTAGCGCTGGCAATATCTCTGTCTCTCTCCCGCTCTGTCTTTCTCACTTACACAGCCATCTGTCTGCCCACTCTACTCCTCCTCCTGAATCCTCATGTTTTTTTGTTTCCATTTCACCCTTTTTTTGAGAACTGATGTGCTCATTTTTTTCCTCATAAGCTGGGATCACTGGCATGGTGCTCTTCTTTGCACTTTTATTCATTTACACATGAAACTTTAGCTAAGTAATAAACATCTTCCTCCACCAGAAGTTCAAGTTTAGGCCCCAACAATACTGACCCTTGCAAATGTCCCCTTAAAAATGACAGAAATGATAAATACAACTTTAGTTCTTGTTTGGATGTCATGCTGTTATCTCTTTCTGCGGCATACAAAAAGTAATACATTGTCAATCTTCCCTTTGCCATAGTGATCATGTTTTTCAAGATCCAAAAAGAAAATCGAAATGGGCCAGACACACCAAACCACATCAGAGAACAAGTGGCGACAAAAGCCAACTGTGTCTGAGCCAAAAAATTGGCCCCAACACAATAACTATGTGCTCTTTTATGTCTAACCCTTATTTTGCTCGCTCACTCTCATAGTTTATAGTTTATTTATCCATTCACAACCAGTAATTTGTCGACCTGATGCTGTTCTAAAGCCATATGTGACCCTGGACCACAAAACCAGCCATAAGTAGCACAGGTATATTTGTAGCAATAGCCAAAAATAAATTTTATGGGTCAAAATTATCGATTTTTCTTTTATGCCAAAAATCATTAGGATATTAGATAAAGATCATGTTCCATGAAGATGTAAAATGTAAAATTCCTAACGTAAATATATTAAACTTAATTTTTGATTAGTAATATGCATTGCTAAGAACTTCATTTGGACAACTTTAAAGGCGATTTTCTCAGTATTTAGATTTTTTTGCATCCTCAGATTCCAGGTTTTCAAATAGTTATATCTCAGCCAAATATTGTCCTATCCTAACAAACCATACATCAATGGAAAGCGTATTTACTCAGCTTTCAGCTGATGTATAAATCTCAATTTCAAAAAATTGACCCTTATGACTGGTTTTGTGGTCTAGTGTCACATATTAGGCTACCTTATTATTATTTTTCGGATGACAAAAGAAGATTTAAAAAAAAATGCTTGCACTTGTCCATTTAATAAATTGTAACCTTTTTCAATATTTTTACAAACATTAAATTATCCTATGCAACTCATTCCATATTCCAAGTGTACTGAAGTCATACAGTAGGGTTTGCAGAGAAACAAATCTAAAATGTACTCTATTATTAAGCGAAAATCTCCAGTCATTGCATTCACGCATTTATAGTGTGCGGCAGTTCGCACCGGCGTGCCAAGGAAAAGCACACAAAAGAGTCATTTTGAAACATCAAGACAAATAAAATTATGACTTGAAACACAATACTTTCTTTACTGAGATGAATATTTCTGTTCTCAGACAGTATTATACAGCCTAGAATGCGGTCAAGGAGTGCTCTCTCATATAATCAAAAGCTGTCACTCACTTCAGTTCATTGCGACCTCACGACGTTCCGTTAATAAGCTCTCTACACTGCACAATGAATCTCTTATTTACATTGTATCTACACTTTGTTATAATGAGAGCATTCCCCAGCTTGCAGAACTCAGCAAACTCGGCAATTTGAGCAGTGAGTGGATTCTAATTTACATTTACATTTATTCATTTAGCAGAAGCTTTTATCCAAAGCGACTTACAATTGAGGAATACAATAAGCAATTCATTATAAAGAGGCAAATAGACACAGGAAGTGCTTGCAAACAAAGTTTCAGGCATTGTTCAGAGTAAATACTAGCTAGACAGGGAGAGGTTAAGGAAAGAATGCAAAGGTTTTTTTTTTTTTTTTTAAGATGAAGTCAAGTGATGACGGAAGAGATGAGTTTTCAGGTGTTGCTTGAAAATTGTCAGGGATTCAGCATTCCGGATAGGGGTGGGAAGTTCATTCCACCAGCCAGGAACGGTGAATGAAAGTGATTTTGAGCCTCTCTGTGATGGCACCACGAGGCGTTGCTCACTCGCAGATCTCAGACTTCTGGAGGAGATGTAGACTCTCAAAAGTGAGTGGCAGTAGGAGGGTGCTGAGCCTGTGGCTGTTCTATATGCAAGCATCAGTGTCTTGAACTTGATGCGAGCTGCAACCAGGAGCCAGTGCAAGGAGATAAAGAGAGGTGTGACGTGGGCCCTTTTGGGTTCGTTGAAGACCAGTCATGCCGCTGCATTCTGAATCATTTGTAAAGGTTTGATTGTGCATGATGGAAGTCCAGCTAGAAGAGCATTGCAGTAGTCCAGTCTAGAAATGACAAGGGCCTGGACAAGAAGTTGTGCAGCATGCTGTGTAAGGAAGGGCCTGATCTTTCTGATGTTGTGCAAT
>JAFVLL020022454.1:0-16885 GCA_021397915.2 Tor tambroides
GTACGAGCCCGGGTTTGTGGTGCTCTTCCGCACCAGGAAGTCTCCGTCGTGGAGCAGCAGTTTCTCGGCCTGGCGGCGGCTCATCTCTCCGTGGTACCACGTCTGGTCCTCCAGCTCCTCCTGAGCTCTCAGGGCGGCCGCGCGCATCAGCAGAGGACTGGAGTTATCCACGGACGCCGCTTTATGCAGTTCTGAGGCTGGAGGAGCTGGAGCTGGCGTCTGGGTCATGATGGCGTCCTCAAACGGCTCTGATGGCACGAGAAAACAATGTGCTGATTGTTTATATCGTTGCAAAATGTAACTAGATTATCGCCCAGCTCTTCATATGCAGTTGGTTGTTTTCAATGCCATGCCAGCTTCCCTGGCTACTTTCATTTGTGAGTAAAAAGTTGAAATACTATAAATAAATTATTGAACACTTTTGAAGAAAAAAGTATGTTATAGGTTTTTTAATTGCACTTTTATTTTTAGTTCCTAAGAGAACTTAAACCAGCACAATTTAATAAAACATGTTTAAGAGATTGATATAAAGTTGGTATGTCCATCCACATACAAAGAGTTTATATGCTAAATGCGACTATGAGGTGTGAAGATGCAATGCATATTGTGTAAAGCGCTAAATTTGACTTGTAACCAAAGGGATTCATTAATGAAACTTTTTTTGACTAAATTAAAGTGCTTTTGTCATTTTTTCCTCACATTTATGAACTTTTTACAGTAAAACTGCTGACAATGAAGTGATAGTCAGAAGTTATTTAATATTCAAATGAAGGGTGGGATTTTGGACCAATGAGATTTGACTGTGGGCGGAGCTAACACAGAAACAGAAGCGAAATGTTTAGCTGGACAAAATGTCATGGAAAAGATTGTATGTATTTTTTGTTGCTTCATCACAATGTGTGTATTTAAGCATTTAAGCACAATAAAAGTAAAACAAAGTTGAACTTGCAGATTGAAACCAACTGCATTTTACGCACCACCTATTGATGGCGCTGTAAAACAGGTACATTATATAGTCCTACAGCAGTGTTAGGAAAGAACTGCCTCTAAACACTTACTCATGTCAAAGAGGTCCTTCCTCGGGCTGTCTTTAGCTGTCCCGCTCGTGCCCGATTCAGACAGCGTCTCTGACTCTCCCTGGAGGGCGGCCAACACCTGCGTGTCAATGTGCTGCGTGTTCACATACGTGGGCACTTCTCCTGCCTTAGGAGCTTGACCTTTGACCTCAGGGAGACTGTATATGTCACAGGACCCTATACGAAAGGCACAGACAGAAAGATGATGATATTTTGAAGAATTGTTGTTCGCATTGACATGAGGTGTTTCGGGCGATCTGTCCATCTAAATGTGAAAACGGAGAAAATAAAGGGGAACTGTACCTTGTTGGATGAACATGGGTCGGCCCTGGTAGTACGTCTGGTCGACTCCAGCGGTCTGTGTGGACAGCAGTAAACAACATGTGAGTCATCAACAACAGTAATGAAACACCTCCTCATCATCACTGACCTGATGGAGTCCATATACACTGACAGACAGGAAACAGAGTCCACACTACAGGAAGTCATCTAAATGAATCATTTAATGCCTCAGTTTAATATATCTAAAATTAAAGTCACACTATTAATGGCAACATTTATTCAAGCTGTTAAGAAGTAGATCATGCAGAATGTTTTTAAACAACTAACACTATACCGATAACTAACTTAAGATATGTTCTTATGTTAAATAATTTGTCTTACTTTTTTATTATTTTAATTTAATTATATATGTTGGGGTAGGGAAAGGGAATAGTTCTGTATTTTCTATTGTTCTTTTCAATATTTTCTATCTATCTATCTATCTATCTATCTAAAATTTAATTATATATGTTGGGATGGGAAAGTTGTAATTGTTCTTTTTTTGTTCTAAATAAATATTACTTTTAAATATATTATTTATTTTAATCATTATATACATTGTGGGAAAGTTTTGTGTTGTTTGTTTCGATACTGTAACAAAATATAATATTCATCTCTCATTTTAATTTAACTCATATATACTGGAGTGGGAAAGGTGTTTGTTTCAATATTATATCAAAACATAATATTTACATTTATTGTTCATTTAATTAGTATATATTGGAGTGGGAAAATTGGAATTGTTCTGTATTTTGTGTTGTTCGTTTTGATATAACAAAATGTAATATAATATGTAATATATATATATTTTTTTTTAATATTACATGTTGGAGTGGGAAAAATTGAATTGTGCGGTACTTTGTGTTGTTTTTTTATATTAAAACAAAATATAATGTAATATTTATTTATTTAATCAATTGTTTTTTACACATATGTTGGAGTGGAAAAATTGGAATTGTGTTGCATTTTGTGTTTTCGATATTATAAGAAAATGCAATATTTATTTTATGATTATTTTAATTTATACTGTATGTTGGGGTGGAAATATTGGAATTGTTCTGTTTTTTTGTGTGTGTGTGTGTGTTATTAGTTTTGAGATTATAACAAAATATGATAAAAATACAATTGTAACAAAATGTATGCAAACATTACCATTAATATCAGATTTATTTTGTTCCCTCAGTTTAACATATTCTCTCGATTCATTTCAGTGACCCGATTTCCTGTATCTACAGAGGTAGATACTATGTTTTATGAAAACTTCAGAATAATAGCACAATCTTTACGATCACTATTTACTACAAACCCAATTCGTAAAGAGATATTGACAGAAACACGAGTTGCATTTGCAGAAGCAGCTGAGCTGGAGTGATTATCGATCAGCGGTCGGGTTGCTTCATGAGTGTGGGCGGGTGATTAGCAGACCTGGCTGCTGTCTTGCGTCTGATTGGTCAATCTAGCATCAATGAATCCTCCTGGTGGCGGCATCTTTCCGGGAATGCTGTTGTAGTAGTGATGATCGGCGGACTCCTCTCCTTCCTCCGTCCACGGGGGCTCGTCTGTACTCATAACCCTAAAGACAGGACCCAATGAGAGGCAGAAGTGGTCTCAGATCAGAATCCTGAAGGTGTAGATGAGGACTCACCTGTCGTGCATGGACGAGGGTTTGCTGGACGGACACTGCAAATAGAGCTGAAAGCGCAGGTCAAACGCCTGACCGATCGTACTGATCACATCCTGAGCCAGACCATCAGAGCACTCCAGAATATGACATGCTAGAAAACACAGGACACGTCAGGATCAATCTGACAAAACCTGTCCACGTCATATTTCAACCCAAAATCAAAAGACAGAAGAAAATTTTAGGAATTGTCATTAACTGTCATGATAATTAAGCACATTTAACCTCTAAATTCTCATTACTGTGGAAATATGATAATAGGTTTTTAAAATTTTAAAGGATTTGTACATTGTGGTACTATTTATATATTTCTATACACAAAATATATATATTACTGCAGTGTTATTTTAGTATTATTACAATACTATTAAAGTCTTTATTCATTTTTAAAAATGTTTTTTATATTTCCTGTTTTTAATTGTAAATAATTTTTTTTTTTGCCATTTTTATTAGTTTATTATTAAATAGATTTTATTAATTTTATTTTAGTAAATCAAGTTAAACTAGCTGCTAGTGCAACAAAAGCTGAAATAAAATAAGTTAAAAAAATTTAAAGATTTTTTATTTTATTTCAGTTTATTTCAAGTAACATGTTGTATGTGGTTTTAATTTTAGTTAACTATAATAATCCTGTTTTACAGCCTTTAATTTATGCTCATTTAAATTAAAATTTAATTTGTGTTGTAAATTTCCTACCATAAATATATCAAAACTTCATTTTTGATTAGTAATATGCATTGCTAAAGACTTCATTTGGACAACTTTAAAGGCGATTTTCTCAATATTTAGATTTTTTTCCTCCCTCAGATTCCAGATTTTCAAATAGTTGTATCTCGGCCAAATACTGTCCTAACAAACAATACATCAATGGTTTTGTGGTCCAGGGTCACATATATTAAGAAATAAGAAATTTTGCATAAGGAAAATGAAGTCTATTTCTTTAAATAAAATGTAATTAATTTAATTTCTTTTAATTTTAGGGTGAACTGCGACTTGAACATATTTTCATAAGATTTATCAGTCAAAATATATGAAACACAAAAATGCAGCATCAATAAATCTGACATGCAGGTACACAAACATAAGACACGCACGCATGCTGAAGTATTAGATATCAGCAGATGGGGAACGGATGCCAATTTGCTGACTCACTCCGCTATAAAGTGTTCATTACGAGATCTTTCCTCTGACAACATCAAAAATGCATTAGAAAGTACAGCGAGAGTTTTAAAACGTGGCCTCTGCGCTGACAGGAAGTTAAAAGATCCATGAAATGAAAAGAGACGGAGATACAACAGCCACAGAAATTGATTTTTTGATGCTAAATGCAGCTGTGGTGGACTGATCAATCACGCTTGTTTGTGAATGTGTGTTACAGGACGGCCCAGCGTGGTAAACACAGTGAAACGGCCCTCAGGAGCCGTACAGCTAAAACTGTGGTTGACCAACAAGAACATCATCCACCAAAAACATGTTATGTAATTGTTATGGTTAGTTCTGCAGAGAAATTAGTTACAGGCCCTGTAATCTTTTCATAGTCACTGTGTTAGTCTCTTGAAGGAATAGTTCACCCAAAACTATTCTGTTTGCAGTGAATGGGTGCCGTCAGAATGAGAGTCCAAAGAGCTGATAAAAACATCACAATAATCCACACAACTCCAGTCCATCAGTTAATGTCTTGTGAAGAGAAAAGCTGCATGTTTGTAAGAAACAAATCCATCATTAAGGCGTTATTAACTTCAAACTGTTGTTTTTGACTAAAATACAAGTTCTCTATCCATAATATTGCTTTCTTCAGTGGAAAAAGTCATCTCGTCTGAATCAGGAGAGATATCTGCACAGATCAAGCTCTGTTTACAAGCAAAAACAGTCCAAAACAGTTGATGTGAGAGACAACAGGAGATGGACTTTTTCACTGGAGGAAGCATTATTATTCATTATGGACTCGTATTTTGGCCAAAGTGAAGTTAAAAAGGCAAGGCAAGGCAAGGCAAAGTTTGGACTGGAGTGGTGTGAATTACTTGTGGATTATTGTGATGTTTTTCTCAGCTGTTTGGACTCTGATTCTGACGGCACCCATTCACTGCAGAGGATCCATTGGTGAGCAAGTGATGCAATGCTACATTTCTCCAAATCTGATGAAGAAACAAACTCATCTACATCTTGGATGACCTGAGGGTGAGGACATATTAGCAAATGTTCATTTTTGGGTGAACTATTCCTTTAAGAATTCAACCTAAAAAAGGATTACTTATAGTTGGAAAGTATTTTAACATCCAAAAAATGACACCCAAATCATCAGAGCATGCAGCAGAGGAAAAGACAGGAGTAATACCTCTCCGGTTAACAGGATCTTTCGCCACATAAGCGACGTAATCAGTCGTGTCCTGTTGACAGAAGACACAGAGAATGATTCAAAGCTAAACTGAGCTAATTCCACTTCAACATGCTTTTATGAGCACATTTCTATAAAGGTGTCATATAATGGCAAACAGGATATTTCTTGCTCCTTTGAAATGAGTTTGATGTATTAGTTTGAAATGCACAACTCATCCTCTTTTTATTGAAACTGGACTACAAAAATGACTCATTTGTCAATGGTCATGATGACATCACATCTATGAGCTCATTAACATATGACCATTCATACTTTAATATTGAAAGACCAGAACATGTCATGATTATGACATTTACATGAAAAACTGACTCATTCATGAAATCACAATCAAAACAATGACTAACATATGAAACTGTCATTATGATGACATCACCTCTATGAGCTCATTAACATATGACCGCCCACATGTATACATTAAAAACTCCAAATATAACTTATTCATGAAATTGACATATTTTACACCACAACCATGAGCTCATTAACAGATGAGCACCCACATTTACACATTAAAAATGGCAAAACTGACCCCTTCTTGAAATTATGATGACATCACATCTGTGAGCTCATTAACATATGACCGCCCACATTTACACATTAAAAGCCCAGAACATGAAGATGTCATGATTTACAGTGCCCTCCACTAATATGAGCAAAGGCAGATGTGAAAACAAATCTGTACTGATTTTTCTTTTAATCTTTTATTTAAAAAAAAAAAAAAAAAAAAAATTCTAACCTTTCATTGAAGTAAAACAATTGAAAGTGGGGGGGGATCTCATTATGAAATAATGTTTTTTTCTCCAATGCATGTTGGCCACAATTATTGGCACCCCAAGAAATTCTTATGAGTAAAATATCTCTGAAGTATATTACCATTCATATTTACATTTTTTTGCACACCAGGGTGATTAGGAGCATGAAATTGTCCAGCCATGACTTCCTGTTTCACAGGATTATGAATATGAGGAGTACAAAGGCCAAATTCCCTTAATCATCCATCACAAGGAGTAAAACCTAAGAACACAGTTCTGATGTGCAGAACAAGATTGTTGAGCTTCACAAAATAGAAACTGGCTGTAAGAAAACAGCTAAATTATTGAAAATCTTGGGGTCAGAAAGCCTAAAAAAAATATCAAACAGCCCCTACATCAGCACATGTTGTTGGGGAGGGTTTCAGGAAAAATCCTCCTCGCTCATCCAAAAACAAACTCCAGCATATTCAGTTGTCAGGAACAACTGGAACTTCAAAATGGAATGATTTCTATGGTCAGATGAAACTAAAAAAGATCTTTTTAGCAGCAAACACTCAAGATGGGTTTGGTGAACACGGGGATAAAAAGTACCCCATGTGTACAATGAAATATACTGCTGGATCTTTAAGGTTGTGGGCCTGTTTTTCTGCTGGAGGTCCTGGACATCTTGTTCGGATGCATGGCATCACTGATTCTATCAAATACCAACAGATAAAAAATCAAAAAGTGACTGACTCTGTTAGAAATCTTATAATGGGACGTGGTTGGATCTTCCATCAGGACAATGATCCAAAACAAACATCAAAATCAACACAAAAATGTGTCACTGAGCACAAAATGAAGCTTCTGCCATGGCTGTCCCAGTTCCCTGACCTGAACCCTGTAGAAAATGAGTGAGGTGAACTGAAGAGAAGAAGCACCATCATGGAGCTGGGAATCTGAAGGATCTGGAGTGATTCTGGATGAAGGAATGGTCTCTGATCTCTTGTCAGGTGTTCTTCAAAATCATCAAACATTACAGGAGAAAACTCAGAGCTGTTATCTTGGGAAAAGGACTTTGCAATAATTGGGTGCCAATAATTGTGGCCAACGTGATCTACAGAAAAACATTTATTTCATAATGAGATTTCCCCCACCACTTTCCATAGTTTTACTTCAATGACGGGTTAGAATTTTCTGAATTTTATGAATGAAAGATCAAAAGGATAAACATTGCAGGTTTATTTTAAAAGCTGCCTTTGCTCATATTTACCAAGGGTGCCAATATTAGTGGAGGGCACTGTACATTAACATACTAAAAATTGACATGATTATGAAATTAATCTATGAGCTCATTATCATATGACCACCCAAATTTACACATTACAAACAGCAAAAATTACTAATTTGTGAAATTGAGATGATTATGACATCACATCTATGAGCTTATTAACATATGACCTCCCACAAAAATAGTAAAAATGACTAATTCATGATTATGACAATACAACTATGAGGTCATTAAATATTAAATATTCTTCAAAAAAGACCAATTCATGAAATGATCATGATTATGACATGACAACTATGATCTCATTAACATGACCGCCTACATTCACATATTAAAAACTGCAAAAAGGCTTCAGCCTACACCTTTTTCGGGTTAATATGTAAAATTACGCATAATTATTTGGAATAGTGTATGAGGACTTAAATAAATCTATTGAACTGAACTGAATTACTAATTTGTGAAACTGTCACGATTGTGGTGTCACATCTATGAGCTCATTAGCATATGACAAACCATATTTACATATAAACATCAATTTAATATTCAGCAACCTGATAAAAAACAAGTATGCAGAAACTAGCCAATAATAAAGTAATTTATGAACACAAGCCTTAAAGGTACAGTAGCTTATTTAGTGAAAATAGTGGTGGTAAATAATCGCTAAAAGCTAACTTGCACTGCTTTTTGTGTAAAAAACATTACAAATAAGATAAAATACCACTAAAACATATTTATTATGGCCCCGGCCTTTATTAACAGACACACTAAAGTTGTTCAACTGGATATGCCATTAAACAGCTTGGTTTTTCGAGATTTGCCATGAAGTGTGGTGAGACTGAACATCAGCTGAAGAATGAATCACGGGTGTGATGCTGTAAAGTCTTACCGGATCTCCACCGGAGGCAAAGGATATGGACTGCATGTGATGATTGGCGATTATCTGTGGAAACAGGAAGGAGCATCACTCATCTGCAATAGAACACTGCATCCTGAGAATGAGAGAGGAGAGAAGTGTGTGTTTCTGGACCTGTTTGGAGTCCGGTGTCATCAGGTTTAAACTGCTGGTGGAGATGTTGAGGTTGATGCTCATGCCAGCAAACTGCAGGTTACTCTTGCCCAGAATACTGGAGAGGAGTTTCGAGGGAGGCTGAAAGAGAGCAACACAGGCTCGTGTTTTCATCTTCAGCCTTTCTTAATTGCTTCTTAACTTCTTATATGAGATAAAGTTTGCAATATTTGATGATTGCTTATTTCTTAGACTGCTTGATAATTATTTGTTCGGCATCGACATCGTAGCTTCATCCACACAAAATCATGTTCCACAAATTAAGATTAAATACGTTCTAATGACTTGTTTGATTTCTTAATCTTTTATTATTATTATTATTTTTTAGATTTCACTAATTCTTATTATATTATTGCAGTACTGTTATTTACATTTTTTTTTTTTCTGCGCTGAATTGTAGCTTCATCCACAGTGAAATCTCATTGATCCAAAATCATGGTCTGCAAATAAAGATGAAATATGTTTTAAATAATTTTGCAATTTTATTTTCTCTTATTTTTAATATTTTATTTAACATTTTGTTAATTCTTATTATAATGATGTTTAATTTGTAGTATTGTCATTTTATTTATTTATTTTACAAATTTTGCACCTGCATATGTCCATTGAATAGTAGCTTTGTCAACAGTGAAGTCTTACCGGTCCAAAATAATGTTCCACAAATATAGATTAAACATGTTCTAAATGATTTTATTTTCATTATACTGAGATTTCATTTGTAGTATTATTATTTTAATTTATTTTACTAATTTATTTAGCTGTAAACGCTTTGTCAATTAAAATGCAGTTTTGCCAAACACTCTAAAATTAAACTGAAATTCAATTCAAATCACTCCAGTCAGTCTTCATTCATATAACAAAATGGAAGAACATTCATAAAATAAAAATCACGCATGCAATGCATCATTCTGTGTTTCTTTGCTAAATCGATCCAATGTTGCGTCATTAAATCAGGACATACGGCATGGCACGGCACGCTTTAAAGCTTTCCTAAAATCCACACGCACATGTCCCTTTCCACGGCTGCAAACGTGCATCACACACACACACGCGCGCGCACGCACACACACGCAGCAGGAGGCAGGAGGGCTGATTACTGCTGCTCAGTACAGAATGAGTCACCGTGCTAACAGTATGCCCACACACACACACACACACACACACTCACACACACACACTGCAGCACGCCATTTCTCTTTCTCCAGCCTTTATTTGATCTCTACCCATCTTCATCTCACTCCAAACCTTCTGATGCTCCTCTTTTAGTCTTTTCCTTATTTATTCATCCTTTTCCGTCTTATACTTCTCCATCTGCATCAATAACCTCCACCTCTGACCACTTCCTGTTGTCATGTGCAATAATCTATAACTCTCTCTCTCTGCTCGTCTCTGGTGTTTTTTAATTAAATTCAATGTAATTCAATTTGCTTCATGCACATTGTTGTCTTAGAAAACGGTCAGTTCTCATGGAAAATAATAATTGCTCAGGCTAAGACAAATCTGCAGACTTTTTCACATTTTCTGTGCTGACTTGTTAGGGAAAATATGCAGAAGTATGTGGATTGGATTTAAAAATGGTCAAATGTATGAGATCAGAGTACTACACTCTTACTGGTAGCTGAAAGCAATGTTATTTTAGTATCATTGCTATGCCATTATAGTTTTTATTAATATTTAAAATTTGTTTTTATTTTTATATTTTGAGGTATTTTCATCATTTTTGTTAAAGTTTTAGTAATTTTGCTGTGTTTTATGAATTTTATTTTATTTGTATTCATTTTATTTTCAGTTTTAGGTTTAGTTATTTTAGTACTTGGAGTCAAACTAAACAAAAATGAGAAATGTTGGCTTAGCAACTAGCTGAAATAAAATAAGTAAATAATTTTATATTAAGATTAAATATATTCTGAATAATTTTAATATTTTATTTCATATTTTTCATTAAGTCTTATTATATTTATATTTAATTTGTAGCACTGTTATTTGAATTTATTTCACTAATTTTTGTCCTGAACTGAATAGCTTTGTCCACAGTGAAATGTCACCGGTCCAAAATCATGCTCCTCAAAATAAAGATTAAGTATGTTCTGAATAATTATTGTATTCTGCAACTATAAGTATATAATTTTATATTAAATCACTTAATGTTAATTTTATTTCAAGGCTGAAAGCATTACCAAATTAGCCAAAATGCTTAATAACAAAGGCACACAATCATCTCATAAAATCATACTTGTGCAGTTTTTGGTTTCCAATTTGGAAGTCCAACTTTACAACGCTTTCTATTGAAGACTTTTTCAAAGCTAGATGCACTGCAATATAACAAGTTTATGTTCAAACACATTTATTATTTGCTTTAAGATAATTGCACACATTCTCTGACTGTACCTTTCTCTTGCGCAGAGCTCCTTTGGCACCAGGGACGGCTTCACACACCAGACTGATCGCCTCCCTGCCGAGAGAAATTACAAAAATATGAAGACATGAGTAATTCTGAAGTACAGAGCGAGCAAACTGTCAAGATGCTGAGTGAAAACAGTGGCACTGCAGCGGCATTCTGGAAACAAAGCAAAACTCTTCAGTCTGGGATGCATTTGATCAGTTTCTGTGAATCTGGCCCAAAGATCGTCGCATATGAATCTAGAAATTTTTATTGTTCATGATTATAAATATAAACAATAACTATAACATAAATATACTAATACTATACACAAAATATAAAAATATTATATAAATGGAATTAAGAAAAATGAGTGCAGATCATTATATTTTTCATATACATATATATGGTGGCCAAAATGATTAGAACACTAGTATTTTCAGCAGCTAAAAATGGTTTCAAGTCAGTTATTTGCTGTAGTGTGTCAGTAGGAAATATATACATACATATATAGTGGAAAGAAAATAAAGTATATTTTAATAGCAATAGCAATAAAGCACATCTTCCCCATTTTCTTTTCATGTTTTTAGACAATTCTCATCTCACTAATGCTGATTTTCATTAGACGCTCATTACTGTAGTACATTATTTATTTAAGTAAGCATAAATGCAATGCAACCAATTCTACCACACTGTATAAATACTCATTTTTTATATATTACAGTAATAATACTGGGAATTAAAAAAAAAAAAAACGGTAATGAAAAATGTAATTAAAATCATTTTACAATGAAATAAATACGAATTCTCCTAAAAGCAGGATAAAATATAATTCCTTATTTTTTTCTTGACACATTGATTTTGATCGACTTTTAATGTTTTACACAATAAATAAAAACTATGTCTGAGGTGTAATATAGATAAACCTGTTGATCGTTCAACGTTCAAGCTTTGCGTCCAGAGTGCGGTCGGGAACGGTTGGTGTGTTCCTGTGAACACTACAGAAGGAAGTCAGGCAGAAAAGAGGATATGACATGTCATCTCCAGCGCTGCTAATGCTAGCGGCCCACACAGCCCAGCGTTCAATAAACAAGCGGCGTCCGCTGGGACCCGATCTGCTGCCTCTACACTGATGTTACGCAATGACTCATCAGCACACATTCACATCTCACACGCTCGTTTTAGCAACAATAAATGAGTGTTTGGCTGCGGATTCAAATCAAGAAAAAAAAGTGCCATGAAAGAGCTGATAGCAGTCATGTAACGCCACACGGGGCCATGTGATAACTGTGATGTAACCTAAAGCAACTAAAAAGCAGTGTACAAAAGCCATTAACTGTGATTTAGCAGCAAAACAACAGACAAACAGAAATATTTAGAAATATATAAACATAAGAGAAACATATAACAGAGAAAACAACATCTGAATCACACTCGATTCCAAAGAACGATTGGAAAGTCCAATTCATTTTAGTGAATTGGTTCATTTAGTTCACAAAAATAAGTAACCGAATCATGTCCTTAGGCTGTGCTTTATAGTCACAAAAAACAAACAAACAAATAAACAAAAATAAATTAATACAAATTAAATGTAAATAAATATAAATACAATTATCTGTGCCCTTTTTATTTTATATAAATAATTGTATTAAAAAAAATACACAAATAAACAAACAAAACGATCTGTCCCCTTTTTGTAAATGTTTTTCATTTTAATTAATTTTATTTAATAATAAATTTAGAAATTGTTAAATAAAATAAAAACCTAGGAAAATTAGAGCAGATAATTAAATGTTTTTCTTTTGTGATTATTAATAATATTAATCTATATTTGTGACCCTGGACCACAAAACCAGTCTTAAGTGTCAATTTTTCAAAATTGAGATTTATACATCATCTGAAAGCTGAATAAATAAGCTTTCCACTGATGTATGGTTTGTTAGAATAGGACACTATTTGGCTGAGATACAACTATTTGAAAATCTGGAATCTGAGGGTGCAAAAAAATCTAAATATTGAGAAAATCGCCTTTAAAGCTGTCCAAATGAAGTTCTTAGCAATGCATATTACTAATCAAAAATGAAGTTTTGATATATTTAAAGTGGGAAATTTACAAAATATCTTCATGGAACATGATCTTTACTTAATATCCTAATGATTTTTGGCATAAAAGAAAAATGGATGATTTTGGCCCATACAATGTATTTTTGGCTATTGCTACAAATATACCCCAGCGACTTAAGACTGCTTTTGTGCTCCAGGGTCACATTTGCACTCAGATTTGGTAAAACAGTCATTTTATCTCAATTTTACAGTTTTTTATATAAAATATATTTAGCAACAGACTAAATACACTACACTACTATTTCTTTTCATTTATTTAAAATGTATTAATAATATACATAATAATTTGTATACATAAAATAATGAATAATTTTAAATTTAGATAAATATAATTTAAAAATATCCACTTAAAGTGGAAACTTTATAAATGATCTTTTTTCGTATTAGATGGAAAGCATAACTGAATCCCAATTCACATAAAACTAAACAGTAATTTGTAATTCATTAATATTCATTGAAATTCACAATACATTAAAATGTTACCAAATGAACCATTAAGATGGGAAGTGTGCATCTGTGCATGCTATTTCAGCTAATATTACCCACAGTTCCTTGCACAAAATAAAATGAAAACGTTTGTGACTGTTTTACATGTTTTAATTTGTAGAAAGACAGCGAGAGAGTTGTAGTACCGTGTGATTTGTGATCGTGTGGTGAAGTCCAGGGATCTCATGGACCGGAGAACTTCAATGCAGCCCAAATACTGAAAAAGAAGGGCAGAAATGTGATTAGAGCAGCTCATAATAATCTTTTCTTCAAAACTAGATATTGTTATTGCTCATTGTGTGATAAAAAAAAACAACAATAATTTTCTTACTTTAAAGTCAACATGATATCAAAATGAAGTCTAATTTCTTTATGCATGTCTGTAGTCTTGTATTTTTCCAGGTGAAATATTGTGTTGTGTGAGTGTGTGATGTGTTGAACAGCACTGACTGCAACACTGCAGCATACACTACACATTCATTCATCCATAAACAGGAACATTGTGTCCATTTTGGCCTTGTGTCTGTGCTAACCTTGCACATCAGCAGGTGGTTTTGGTCCTTCAGGCAGCTTGACTTGCTGTGGTTATAATGAACGGTCATTGTACAAACAATAATAATAAACACAGGTTGTGAACCACATGAAGGTGACTCATTAATGAAAGTGTCTTCATTTTTTGGGTGAACTATTTCGTTAATACTTTAATCTGCTTGTCTACAGTCCCACACTGTTAAACACACACACACAAACACACACCACCTCTGACTAAATGTCACACAACCACATACAAAACACACACACACACTGACACACCGCTTAAGCTCACATATATGCAGACACACAATTAAACATTTCTTCTGAAAAACAACAAAGTAATTCTAAATCATAGTGTAATTTCAGGTGTGATTTGGTCTAAACCACAGTATTATCGTGTCTGATCTGATCAAATGTCCTCACATAAACTCACTTTTGAGTAGATGGATGTTGTTATTTGTTTTATTTCAGCGTAAAATGAGTCTGTCATTTATGCTAAAATAAATAAAAATGATTAACTACAAAAGCAAAAAAAAAACAAAAAATATTTTGACTGAAAAAGTTCAGTTTAAAGGATTAATCTTGTATTTTTTTAATCTTTAAAAAAGCTCAAAACACTTACCCTACATGAACTATATAAGAAAGGATTAATTAAAATAATTAAAAATATATAAAAATAAAATGATTAATTACAAAAGCAAAAAAAAAAAAAAAATCATATTCATCTCTTATTTAATCTATAAAGGGCTCAAACTCCTAACCCTTCTTCATGAACTTAAGTATTAATTACAATAAATAAAATAAAAATATTAAATAAACTACAAAAGCCGAAAAAGGACACTGAAAAAATTGCATGTTTCAGCTTTAAGGATTATTCTCATATTATTTAATCTATAAAAGGCTCAAACCCTAACCCTAAATGAACCAAATAAGAAAGTATTAAATAAAAAAAATTAAATAGAAATAAAAAAAAGATTAACTACAAATGCAAAAAAAAAAAATTTGGAAAAAAATTAATGATTCATCTCATATTCTTTTATTCTTTAATCTATCCACCTTATTCTTCCCGTAAAAATGGGCACGGCCATTTGTAAATTCTATGGGTCTGGCTTCCGGTCTCATTTGCTTCCAGCTATTTTTAGCTGTACAAAATCGCTCGTTTTGCTGCTTGATACTGCAAATTGGTGTGTCTTACCATATTATTTTAAAGCATTATCTTAATTACCGTTTACTGCACGTTGTAATTCTTCTCGTTATTTCACTAAAGCGGCTAATTAACCGGAAGTCTCGCCCATAGGCTTACTTCCGCGTTGAAGAATAAGGTGGATAAAAAGATCAAAATCCTACCCCTACATGAACTATATATAAGAAAGTATTAAACTAATAAATAAAAGAAAAGAAAAAAGAATAACAACAAAAGAAAAAAAAGTGAGAGAGAAGACACTGAAGAAATGTATGCTCCATCTTAAAGGATTCATCTCATATTTTTAAATCTCAAACTCAAAACCCTAATCCTACATGAACTATATACAGTATGAATTTCTTGAATAAACGGCAATAAAATATAATAAAGTGAAAAATGATTTGAAAAATGACACTAAAAAATACATGCTCGAACTTACAGGATTCATCTCATCTTTCAAAATCCTTCAAATAAAATCAATACAACAATCAAAACACACCTGTACGTCAGCTGCGTATTAAAACCGAGCTACGCATGAGGCGTCCGTGGAGAACAGGGCCGATGACATCATCCATAAACCGTGACATCACACATCAACACATCGCTGCTTTATTTAGCCTCTCACCTCACTGATCTCTCAATGCTGCATGACTCACTCATTCAGAGCCTCACTACAACTTTCCTTGACTAAATGAATGAGTCACCTGCAGTAACCCACCTGAGGACCGTCCGCTCCGACCGCGTCACATGCTTCCAAGAACACTGCAAATGCTGATTAGTTAAGTTTACTCGAGTGCTTTATGGAAAATTATCTCCTCACTGCCTGGTTTTTATTGCCCAAATTAACTCTGGTGTACGACTCAAAGCGCAGAAAGGAAACGAGGCCGGAAGCGGACGGTGAGTCACTGCAATGTTTTGGCAAATAGTATTTGGCTGAAAACAATGACGGAGGCTTTGAGCTTATTGACTGATTGTATTAGACTAAATAAAATTTGTTTCTGTGTGAAGGCATAATGTAACAATAATAATAATATAGATAATGACATTAAATAAATATAGGTTTTCAGCAACATTTTTTTTTCATGGTGTTTGTCACCGCAAGGAAGTGCGCATAGCAACACATAGTAAAACGTCAAATCAAAAATGATAGAAAAGTAAATAATTTAATATAGATTTTAATATTAAATATATATTTATATATTTTAACATTAAATGTATATTGCAATATTTTTTGACACCTATAGCTTTTCAGCAACATATAGTAAAATGTCAAGTTAATCAAAACACAGTAAA
Source organism: Tor tambroides (assembly GCA_021397915.2). Taxonomy (NCBI): domain Eukaryota; kingdom Metazoa; phylum Chordata; class Actinopteri; order Cypriniformes; family Cyprinidae; genus Tor; species Tor tambroides. The sequence continues at coordinate 16,562 of JAFVLL020022454.1, forward strand.
ATGGCCAGAAAAGTAAATAACTTTAAATAAATGACAGAAAAGTTAAATAATTTAATATATGTTTTAACATTATACATATTTTGGAACAGTATTTTTTTAATGTATGGGGGTTTTTTTTATACTTTTTTCATGGTTTTTTTTTTTTTGGTTTTTTTTTGTCACTGCAAGGAAGTAGCTACTAAATATAGCAAAATATTAAGATAATCAAAGTCCCTAGTAAAAAAAAAAAATTTATTTATTTCAAAGTAAGTATACTTAAAATCCATTTACATATTTATTGACATATCACTTAAGACTTACTGATATAAAATTATAATTAAACTT